>CM059331.1:9700414-9767914 GCA_030340685.1 Protosalanx chinensis
CAACGATCTTCTGAATATGTGATGTGGTTTAATATCACTCAAAACAGCGGGGGGCGGTGGGTGGGTGGGGTGTGGGGAGGGGGCTCATTTGAATAATGTCGTGCGTGGGTGAGTCAGGGATTAAATCCCTCTTCATCCCTTTCTTCATCAGATGAACACCCTCTTTGACCCTTAATATCAGATTCTGATGACGCTCATAATGTGTTTATCTTCAGTCGATCAGAATCGCATTTCGCCCAAACAAATACTTTTGAGTATTTTCTTAAATACCATAAAACCCTTCCAGAGCATTGTTGATGAGCGTGAGGGTCTTCTGAATCAAATTCAATCATTTACGATTACATTTATTCATTTAACAGACGCTTTTATCCACTACGCTTCACCTAGTCGTCCTCATCCACACACTCCTGCACACTCTCCTCTCTGCGCTCATCCACACCCTCCTCCCTCTCCGTGGCCCTCAGCTCAACTAGGTCATAGTTTTTTGGGGGGGCTGTTGTGCTTGTCCCCAGGCCCTGCCCTCTCCTGCCCCGGGCGCCTCCCCTCTTCTCTCTGCCCCTGGACCCTCACTCCCTTTCCTCCCCCTCGCCTTTCTTCTCCTCCTCTCCCGTCCTCTCCTGTCCCCTGTCCTTCTCTCACCTCTCCTTCTCTTCTCCTCTCCTCCTCCCCGCTCCTGTCCCCTCCCCTCTTCTCCTCTCCTGGCCCCTGTCCTTCCCTCACCTCTCCTTCTCTTCTCCTCTCCTCCTCCCCCTCCTCTCCGCTCCTGTCCCCTCCCCTCTTCTCCTCTCCTGGCCCCTGTCCTGCCCTCACCTCTCCTGCTCTTCTCCTCCCCTCCTCCTCCTCCTCCTCCCTCCCCTACCCTCCCCTGCCCCAGGCTCTGGCAGCCGAAAGTATCTCCAGACTGATGACCCTGTTCATTTAGCTGGTCCCCTGGGCGTTCATCTCATTGTCCCTAATAGGATTCACCCAGACACAAACAAATACTGGCATCTGATGAAATCCCTGAGATTTTGCAGGCTTACAGACAGTCATTAGTACCATCATTCTGTCACTAGCAAAAAAAAAGAACGGTCACGCTTTAATCACACGTTGTCACCAACAGTATTTACGACCAGATGGGAATCTGTAAAACGACCCATCGAATAACTTTCAGAATCCTTGATCGGATGCATCTTCTCTGCATGGGTAAGGAATTTATCTCGTGTATTTATATGTAAGTGTGTGCGTGTGTGTGTCTGTGTGTCTGTGTGTGTGTGTGTGTGTGTGTGTGTGTGTGTCTGGGGTCCAGCTGCAGGCATCATATCCCCAATGGGACACAAGCCATCTGACTGAGCTGTGGCATATGCTCCTCTGTGTCTTAATGGGCACACACGCGCGCAGCCACTGCCCATCGCATTAGCCCACACACACACACATCCTCAAATAGCTATTTAATTGTCTTTAAAATTACTTGCTCATTTCTTTGTTGATGACCTTCTGAAGTAATTTGGCTTGGCAGAGCTTGACCCCTCCCCCTTAAACTCTCCCAAATCATGGCATTAGAATCAAGCCAAATGGTGATTAGATTAAGGGGTTTTAAGGTGGAATGTTGAAAAATACTTCTAAGTTTAGTCATTACGTGTCCCAGTTCCGGATCTCTGTGGAAAAATACACTCACTTATATTTAACGCCTCGGTTTTTATATAGTATGGAGGGAAGAAAGAGTAAAATGTAACAACTTGAACTGCCCACATTCACAGCCACAAAGTCGGGTTGTGAAAGTGGATAATCAATGTCACTGTTCAGCTTCAGGGCAATTCAAATGCTAACGTTTATGATTAAATCGATACCTTAAAGCTGGGGTTCCAAATCATTGGCAAAAGGAGGCCCTGCAATTTATTGTGATGTCTTGGTAATTAAAAAAAATTATAATTATATTTGTGAAATTCGTTTCTGGTTGTTGTCTTCTTCGACAAAGTTTTTCTTTGACATGCTTTCTTTCCCATTTTCCCTCCCCTTTCTGTCACTGCATCCCCTCTCTTGTCTTTCCCTCCCTCTCTACCTCCTCTTTTCCTCCCTCTTTTCTCTCCCTCTTGTATTTTCCTCCTCCCTCTCTCACCCCCTCTCATTGTTTTTGTCTCTATCTCTTCCTTCCTCATCCTTTCCTCCCCCCTCTCTCCTTCTCTTATCCTCCACCCTCTCACCCACTCTCATATTTTTCCTCCTCCCTCTCTCTCCACCCTCTCCGTCTCTTGCTCCGTCTCTCATGCTGTCCTCCCTGTCCTCTCTCACCCCTCCTCCCCCCTCTCTCTCTCTCGCTCCCTTTCTCATCCTGCCATCCCTCTCCTCTCTCACCCCTCCTCCCCCCTCTCTCTCTCTCTCTCGCTCCCTTTCTCATCCTGCCATCCCTCTCCTCTCTCACCCCTCCTCCCCCCTCTCTCTCTCTCTCTCGCTCCCTTTCTCATCCTGCCATCCCTCTCCTCTCTCACCCCTCCTCCCCCCCTCTCTCTCTCTCTCTCGCTCCCTTTCTCATCCTGCCATCCCTCTCCTCTCTCACCCCTCCTCCCCCCCTCTCTCTCTCTCTCGCTCCCTTTCTCATCCTGTCCTCCCTCCCCTCTCTCACCCCTCCTCCCCCCCCTCTCTCTCTCTCTCTTGCTCCCTTTCTCATCCTGTCCTCCCTCCCCTCTCTCACCCCCCCCACCCCTCCCCCCCCACCCCTCCCCCTCCCTCCTCCCTCCCTGCCTCCTCTCCCCCCCCCCCACCCCCGTGTGTGGAACAGCAGCTCAGTGAGCTGGGTGAAGGGGGGGAAGGCCACATTCACATCAGAGGCCACATATCTCCTCCCATTAAGGCAGCTGAATGGTCGCAGCCCTCCGATGACAAAGAGGGCTCGCCGGGCCGTGTCCGCCCCATTCATCCGCTCAGAACAACACTTCCTGTACAGCCGGCCCCCGACCGCCCAATCAAGAGGCAGGACTCACAGTGGCCACACGGCTGTTACCAGCTCCTCCTGTTTCCAAGCAGTGATCCGAGACTTGTTAGCGAGTGCATAAAAACACACACACACCTAGACACACATACACACACGTACGTACGGTGTATATGTACCGTATTTTTTGCACTATAGGGCGCACTGGATTATAAGGCGCAGTGTCAATGAATGGTCTATTTTCGATCTTTTTTTTCACATATAAAGCGCACCGGACTATAAGGCGCATTAAGCAGGAAAAAAACAGTCGAATAATATTATGGTGAAGCACAGTATGTATTACTCCGCGACGCTCCTGGTTACGGTAGCCGTAATGCTGCAAGCGGTGCGGCTTTGTAGTTTACCAGTTGTACAATTTATTTTTTATTTAGTGCCTTGGACCACACAAAAATCGCTTAGAGGTCAGTAAACAAAATAATTCATCCATATATAAAGCGCTTCGGATTATAAGGCGCAGTGTCGTTTTTTGAGAAAAATAAAGGCTTTTAAGTGCGCCTTATAGTCCGAAAATACGGTATGCGTGCTGGTGTACAACACACACACACGAACACACACGCGCGCATTGCACACTTGATTACAGTGCTCGGAGACTCATACGGGCACGCGCACGCACACACGCCGTGTCCAGGCCGCGTACTGGTGTACACGCACACACAGAAACACACACACACACACAAAAACACACCATCAGAGAACGCTCGTGAGTAGGCACATTAGGAGATGTTCTGCAGGGCTCAGGGAGTAAAGACTCTTCCAGAGCTTCCATCACGGCTCATCCCTGCACTCCGGCCCCCCACTGAACAGCAACCCCCCCCCTCCCTCCATCCCACACACTCACGCACGCACACATAGGTTCTGGGACGCGGATGAGGAAAGCCTGTGAGGATGAGGATGGAGGAGAGGAGGGGGTGTGGAGGGGAGAGGGGCTGGGCGGGTGTGGAGGGGAGAGGAGGGGGTGGAGGGTAGAGGAGGGGAGAGGAGGGGAGGGGAGGGTGTGGAGAGGTTCCATCTTGCCTGCCCCAGGCCGCTGTGCGAGTGTGTTCCCCAGGCCGACAGCAGCGCCAGACAGGGTGAGCGGGGAAATCAAGCGCCTGGATAACGAAAAGCCGGCGGGCTGACGAAACAAGAACAGAGTCAACACGCCCTCCTGACAAATCAAGACAATCGTCTTCCTTTTTGCGTGTGTGGAGAGATCAGATCCCCCCCCCCCCTTCCCCCCCATCCCCCCCTCCCCCCCGGTGGCTGTGTCAGTGTGTTAAGCACTGGGCTGGGCTGTATGGGTTATGACAGGCTCACACGGTCTGTCAGGAGCACTTTAGGCTGAGCGGCAGAGGAGGAGAGCCCTCGCTGTCCGAATTAAAACGCAACCCTGAAGTCTGTGCCGCAGCGTGACAGCTCGGTCAAGTGTGTGTGTGTGTGTGTGTGTGTGGAAACGTGTGTGTTCGTGTTCCCCGGGTTGTCACCCTGCGAGATTCTTTCGGGAAGTGACAGAAAGGCCGCAGCTCCTCACCAGGACTGACATCCGCGCCTTGAGAACACGCGTGACATCTCTTGCCCCTCCTCCTCCCCCCCCCCCCCCCCCCCCCCCCCCCCCCCCCCCCCTCGCCTCAACCTACCATTCATTCATCAGGGTCGAGCTTCCAGGAAAAAACACAGATCCACAGATCCACCGATCCAGAGTGCTGCACCTCCGTCAGGCCCCGGGGCCAGGGGAGCACGGCTGTAGAAAGGCCCAGGGAGGTGAGGGGCGAGCCAGGGTCAAGGCATCTCTCCTCCTCTGCAGCCAGGGTTATTACTCTGGTCCAGCCATGCCAAAGGCTTTTCTAATTCCCCCGCCTGCTCAGTGCCCCTTCTGGTTCATTAGCGGCAACTCCCCTCCTCCGACAACCCCCCCATTTCCCTACCCCCACCCCCCCCCCCCCCTTTTACCATTACCGCAACCCTCTCGTTTGTTGGGAGCGTGTGTGTGTGTGTTCGTGCACGTGTGCGTGTCTGCGCGTGCGCGTGGCGCGCGTGTGCGAGAATTCCAGTGATGAGCTCCCGGGTTTTCATCCAGCGCAATAACAGCAGACCTAATGACCCCTGCTCTAATTGCACAGTGTCAATATTGTTGCATCTGGATTCCCATAGCTCTCATGCAATATGCAGAGGGTGGGGGCGGGGGCTCGTCCGGGCCTTCGGCGGCCCGAAACGAAGGCCGGCCTCATGAATCAACCGTCGATCGGATCGCGTTACAGGTTGGGAGGAGATGGGGTCGACCGCCTGCTGGTAAACTGATGGAGAGGTTCAACCGTTCCCCTCAGGTCCCTGTATGAGGCGTTAGGGGGTAGGTCACGGCAACGCGACTTCTTCAACTATCGCGCGGAGATCATATGTTTGTCGTTCACAAGTAACATTATTCAAATTCTATTTTCTCGGGCGCAATGTTATTGCGGTATCATCGTGACACAGCCAGAAGGATTTCCTTAAGACAAGCCTCACACTTAGCACCTAACTTGGGTCAAGTGAGAGAGAAGAGCGATTTCAAACGAGAAACAGCTCAACAACCTCGTTTTGAAATAACGTTGCAAATGTCAAATCACGTCAATGTCAGTCAGGTTGTCGCTCGCGCACCCTCAGATTTTACTACGAGCCATCCCGCTGGCCCAGCAGATGACATTGAACATTGAGCCGCCGTCCAATACGTGCCCGCGGATAACGAGCGGACGATCAATGACTCGGCCTCCGCCTTTATTACGTCTCCAATTAGACACGGTGGGATCGATGAGAGGGTTGACGAGGTGGACACGTTCTGCGACATCTGAAGGGAACGATGGCACCTGAGGGTTCGAAGAAAGAAAAGGGAGACATTTGAAAAGCCTGTTGTGAAATGCTTGTTAACGAAAACGTGATGTTTTCATGTCTGAATGAAGGTGTCAAAGCAGTGGATTATCACGCAAGAAATTACAACGTTTCTTCAACCTAAATAAGGGATATCAAGGGATTGGGTCATTGCTTTAACTTAAAAAAGAAACGTATCTATTATTTATAAACCCTATATTTAGGGTTTTAGTTTGAATCATTTCCATGTTTGGTATTTTCTCCGACACCGCACCGAAGTGATACAAGAAGCCTTTAAACCTTGAGATGAATAAAAGATTAAACCTTCAGATTAAACATGCATAATCTCCAAATCAGCGACAACAATACTTGGCGAGATCTCTTGTTGGCTAAGATATCTGATGCAAGCCTAGAAAATCGTTGGCAAAGACCCAGATCCAGGGTCATCGGGTCGGAGCCTGGAAACTGCTTATCACACATGTACAGGAACAGGAAACTAAACTGGAAACAGGAAGCAGGAAAATAAGATGGAAACAGGAAGCAGGAAACTAAGGTGGAAACAGGAAGCAGGAAACTAAGGTGGAAACAGGAAGCAGGAAAATAAGATGGAAACAGGAAGCAGGAAACTAAGGTGGAAACAGGAAGCAGGAAACTAAGGTGGAAACAGGAAGCAGGAATCAGGGAACAGGAAACAGGGTGAGACCCACAGACTTCCCAGATATCTTAGAAGTAACGTGACTTTCAGTCAGCTGTGAAGCTGGGGGCCGAGCAGGGGCCCTCCCCTCAGTATAGGCCCCTCAGAGAAAGGCCCCCTCAGGTGTAATACGAACATAACGACGAAGGAATCATTACCCCGGCCCCTGGGTAACCTCCATAACTCAGGTTAGTGTCAATACCAGCAGCTTTAAATATTGATAAGTGGGATGTCACCTCGCAGGCGAAGAGGAATCCGCCAGGGAATTCTCCGGAGTGTCGCGACTGACGATCGGAGATGTGTCGCTTCAAACGGCACTTCAGGATGATCATTTAATTTGAACGAACGGGTCATTACGAAGCTCTGCAGAGGCCTGAGAACGACCCATTCATTTAAAATCAGATGTGGTGGAGCAGGGAAAGGTTCTAGAACATTCAGAACAGCAGACCGGGTTGAAGACGGATGGTGGAGAGACAGGTTATCTAATGGGAAATGTCCGTTTATGACACTGATGCTAGATGTTACATATTAAACACGCAAATACAAACCTTGGCACTCAGTGGAGAAATAACCTTGATCTCCTAATATGAAGGTTGCGGTTGGGTTTAGGGTCAGGGTTCGACGAACCAACCAAGAAACGGCGACGCTCTCGACACATGTCAAACATGTTATCACATACCATGAAACATACATGTTTTTGCGCAGAATCATGTTAATTAGAAGGATCAAATCGCCAATTTGCAGAGCCCAGCTGAGCACTGTGGCAAATCCTCATTTTTACATAGGAGCACGACAGGAAGTTGCATTTATTCATGTTAGTTTGAGAGTCAGATTCCTGTCCAGCACTCGGAGGACAAAGGAGACTAGATTCCCGAGGGAGAGAGGGGAGGGACAGGCGGGGGGAGAGAAGGGGGGAGAGGGCACAGAGGGGTGGGGGTGAGGAGACAGAGGGGGGAGAGGTGAGAGTGAGGGGAGTGGAGGGGGGAGAGAAGGGGGAGAGGGGAAAGAGGGGAGAGGTGAGAGAGGCGGGGGGGGGGGAGGACAGGAAAGAGGGGAGAGACGGGGTTGAGGTTAGGGGAGAGAGGGGAGGGGACAGAGAAGGGGGGCGGGGGAGGGGGGAGAAATAGGGGAAACACAGAGGAGAGAGTGACCTGCCCTTCTCAATGGAGGCCAGCTGCACTTCATACAAGAGCACACACACACACACTCACGGACGCAAGCTGCGGGGTTCTGATGTGTGTGACCAATTTCAACAACAACAAGAGCTGTACGTGTGTTTCTGAGGAGATCTTGGTGTTTCTCTAAAGATCATCTTCGACAATGAACAGACCGAGAACTAAAACATAGAACCTTTATTCATGAACCTTTTGATAGACAGCCACAGCCTTGCGTCCTACATGGCCAGTCTATGAACTTTGGGCTCCCATGCAAGGCCCCAGAATGTTTCTCAATCCCATCACCCTCACAGCTGAAAGGTAATGAAGTCATTACACAGGATTCCCTTGTGTGGAATCTTCTTCACGAGGTTTTAAACACTTCACAATGGCAAACTCCAACACCATGCTTTTACATGTACCAGTTTAATCATTCTGGCTCACACAGGGTTTCAAAGCAACATCAATGCTTGCCTTGGTGAAATAGGTCAACAATCCAGGAAGACGTTGTACTACCAGAGGCTGTTACAACTCGCAGCAAACACAGATCAGTACCGCCACCTAGAGGACATAGGGAGAAATGCAAGTGCACACCCAAGCAACATCCAGTTTACCACTGATAGGTTGTTTCCATGTTAATTTCTTCCACCGAGAAACAAAACCACTAGTGTAACGTATTCACACAACACAGCGTGTCAATCTAAGTGCGACTGAAGGGGTCTGGAAAGAGTTAAGTCACATTAACACGACAATCACACAAGAACTCACTCCAAATACACGCTCGATTTTAAATAGTTTGGAAGACAGGTCTCTCTCACTCTTTCTCTCTCTCTCTCTCACTCTCTCTAACTGTCACACTCTCTCTCAGCTCTCTCTGACTCTCTCTCGCTCTATCCATTTCTCTCTAACTCTCACTCTTTTTCTCTCCTTACTCTCGCTAACTCTCTTTCTTTCTCTCTCTCTCTCACTCTCTCTCTCTAACTCTCACCCTAACACACTCTCTCTCTGTTAATTCTCTCCCGCCCTCCCTCTTTTCCCTCTCCCCTCGCTCCTCCCCCCATCCCTCCATCTCCCCCCTCCTCTACATCTGCTCGGACAGAGCAGAGTCCTTCACTCCGGCCCCCAGCACGGAGAAGAGCAGCGAGGGGAAGAGGGAGCGGAGGTGGAGGGCGACCCAGGGGATGGGGTGGGCCAGCACCACCTCTTTCCTCTTCCTGTTCACCGTTCGCACGATCTCATTGGCCAAAGCTGACGGGCTCACGCCATGGATCAACTGACTGGCAATGACTGGAGGAGAGAGTAAAAATAAACAAAAAACAAAGAGAGATTTCAGGTTTGCAAAGTCTGCCCGATCACATTTCAGCATCTCATCATTTGTTGTCGATGTTATCATTCGTTAGGATGCTATTGATTCGTCGCGTTCGATTAATTCCTCTTATTCCGTGTTCGCTACCGAGGATCGATTTGGCCGTTTCACGGCGTGACTCTGGACTCACATGCGGCCAGGCGACTGGGGATGTCGGGGGCGGGGTTTGTCACGGGGGGCGGGTCTGTGGCGTTGATGAAGGTGTGGCTGATGGTGCTGACGACGATCCCGTACTCCTCCACTTCGGCCCGCAGGCAGTCGAAGAAAGCCTGCACGGCGTGTTTGGAGGCAGCGTCTAACGCGATAACACGCGTGTGGGGGAATGCACACGTACGCACACGGAGAATTACACACACGGGCGCAGACAAACACGCAGACACACACCAGACGAACGCAAAAACACAGAAAGGCGTGACTTGGCTGTCACCGATCTTCATTCCAGACATAGCAGAGGAGATACTGTACCTAATCATTATCTAGCGCTCCGGAATCTTCTACCCCTACACAATACCATGGGAACCAGCCACAAGCTCCTAGCTGACAAACTACCAGGTTCTTATCTTACAACTAGAGGATAATGTGTTTTTTTTTAAACACATTATCCGTTGTTACTATTATTATAAACTTTGTGAACTGTGTAGTGGTAAAGACCACTGTTTGTTGTCGATGCAGTTGAAGAACTATCATTGATTGAGTCGTTCAGAACGTAGAACGTAGAATGTAGAACGGTGGAACTCACAGGAGCTTCTGAAGGGAATGGCCAGTCGCCCCTGGATACTGTTGACCAGCAGAATGTGACCGGCTCTCCTCGAGATCATGGTGGGTAGAATACCTTCAGCAAAGGAGCAGTCTCTTTAGTGAAAACCTAAAATACCTGAAAGTACGTGTTCACTAATACTGTTTTAATTCTGGGTGGCATCGCTGAGAAAAATCGAATCGAACTCAAACATAACAGCATTCGATGAATGTCTTATCCAGACCGACTTAAAGCAAGTACAAGGACGTTCCCCCCTGAGCCAAGTAGGGTGAAATGCCTTGCCCAAGGACACAACGTCATGTAACCCACAGTCGGGAATCGAACTCGCAACCTCGCGATCACTAGCCCGACGCCTTAACCGCTGAGCCACATGACTCCCCGTAACATAAAGCGGGAACTTCCACTGAATGAAGTCCAAAGGACTGAAGAGTTCCCGGCTGTTTGCCCCTTCCAACCCTGGTCTGCCTCACCTTTGGTGAGCGCGCTGGGACCGAAGTAGTTGACGTCCATGATGTTCCTGTCCAGCTCCAGGGACACGCTCTGGATGGGAGCCTTCAGCTTCATGCTGCTGTTACACACCAGCACGTCCACGCAGCCGTAACACTCCACCACCTCCAGGACCACCTCGGGCATGCTGGCCATGTCAGCGAAGTCCAGCAGCACCAGTTTGGGGGTGAACGTCTGGGGGGAGAGGAGGAAGGTTTGGGGGGAGCGAAGGAGGAGTGGAGGAGGAGAGAGTGTGGGGAAGAGGGCGTGGGGGGGAAGGAGGAGAAGGGGGGGGGAGAAGGAGAGAAGGGGTGTAGGGGATGGGGGAGACAAGGAGGAGGGGAGTGAAGGGGTGAAGGGAGAAAAGGAGGAGGGTAGGGATGAGTGGATGGGGGGAAGAAGAGGAGGAGATGAATAGTTCATTATGAAGCTCAGCAGAAGCCTCATAATGAGCCTTTAATCGTGTCAGGTGCGTGGGAAGGGGGGGGGGGGGGGTTGGGACATCTAAAACATGCAGGACAGTGGGCCCTGAGGACCAGGGTTGGGTAACCACTGCTCTGGGGTGAAAAGGCGGAGACCAAAGCGATGCTGGAACCACTGTGCACGCCACAACACCAAAAGGGTTGAAGAGGTGAGTGACGGCTGGAACTTCCACCTACCCCCCCCTCGTCCCCTGACCCTCTCCTTTCACGAACCCTGCACCCAGGGCTCATCCCCTGTATCTGCTGTGTCAGTCTGGATCCTCTCGCCCCTTCCTGGTGTCTGTGTGGTGCGGTGCGTGCGTGTTATTGTTTCCAGTCCCATCTGCTCTGGCCTCGGCTCAACAGATACCCAGAGGACAGCGCTGTCAAAGGGGCAGGATATCCTGCCATTGTTGGCGACCAGGGCAGGAAGCCCCGATCCCTGAACAGAGACACGAGAGGAGAGAGCAGCATGAGATACAACCTGGGCCCTTCTCCTGGGATCCTGGTTGCCGGGCGAACGTTGAGGGATGGCACGCTCGTCCCTTTTGATTTGCAACAGGCGGTTGTGCTTGTTTTGACCCCTGATTGGTCGGTTGCGGTTGACAGCCAATCAGTGCTCTCCGGGGACAACCCTCGCGTGCAGGTCTAAAATCAGTGTTTCGTCTCCAGCCCGTGTACTTTGTCCCACGGTGGGTTGACCACAAACAGACCTGAAGTCAGTTGTTGTGGGGGTTGCTTGCCGTGACTCACCACACTGGGGTCTGCTTCACTGGTGAGAGAGTCGTAGAGAGACTCCATCTTGTCCCAGCTTGTGCCGCACAGGATCAGCCTGGCTCCACCCTTGTGGAAGAGACGGGCGAGCTCTGGAACGAAAAGATGGAGAGAAGGAACGGAGAGAGCGATGGGGAGAGGAATGGAGAGAGGGACGAAGACAAGGGACGAGCAGGGAATAGAGAGTGGGATGGAGGGAGTGATGAGGAAATTGATTGGGCAGAGGAACGGAGAGAGGGAAAGGAGGGAAGGAGAAAAAAAAGGTGAACGAGAGAGAGGGGGTCAGGCCGACTATTCATTTTGTCACGCATTCGCACACATCAAAGAAAAGAGTACAACGCTCTACCTCAAGATGTCGCTTTTACATTCCACCCGGAATTGAATTTGAAATCAAGTTCAAATTGAATCAACCGAGCTTTATCGGAACCCTCACCGCTTCCCACGCCGGACATGGCGTCGGTTATCACCACCACCTTGTTGCGCACCACCGTCTCGGACATGAACTGGATGACCTCAGTGTAGATGTAGTAGATGCCGGCCGCTATGACGATCAGCAGAGGCAGCATCATCACCGATGGCAACGCCATGCTCTGGCAAAGGGACAGAGATAATATCGACGCATCAGCATCGATATGACAAGCTTTGTTGCATTAGACCCAACCCTGGTCCTCAGGGCCCAGTGTCCTGCATGTTTTGGATGTTTCCCCCTTCTCGTACTCCTGATTCTAATGCATGTTCGTTACCAGGATGCTTCAGAGATAGATAACGACCCATTCATTTGAATCGGGTGTGTTGGAGCAGTGAAACATCTAAAACATTCAGGACAGTGGGACCCTGAGGGCCAGGGTTGGGGGACCACTGATCTAATGAGTGTCAAGTTCGGGAGGATGTGAGGGGAAACAAGTGCAGTTGTGTTTTTTCCTCCTTCTTTGAGACTTGTTTGTTGTGAGCGTGGTTTTTGCAGCGACACACTCTGAACTGCAATCCACCTTCAGAGCAGTAGAACTCACAACACACATCTTAACATCATGCTATTGTATAACTATCTGTTGTTCAACTGGGAGTCATGTGGCTGAGTGGTGAGGATGTCGGGCTAGTAATCATAATGCTCCTGGTTTGAACCCCAGCTGTGCAAACATGATGTTGTGTCTGTGGGCAAGGCACTTCGTGAGTTCGATTCCCGGCTGTGGCTACATGACTTTCTGTCCTTGGGCAAGGCACTTCACCCTACTTTCCTCAGGGAGAATGTCCCTGTAATTGCTGTAAATTGCTTTCGATAAAAGCGTCTGCTAAATGAATAAACGTAAAGGACTAAACGTAAGTAACGGCTGTAGAACCCACAACGTGTTACCCTCTCCTGTAAGAGGAGAGCTTCTTGGTTTGCATATTCCAGCCAATCAGGAATGAACGTCGGGTTGTGGGAAGAATGCTGCAGCTCCGTGGATTGTGTGTCACCTGTCGCCGTGTCGACAACACTGCATACTTCCTCCCGCACCGTCCTGGGAAAAGCAGTGACCACACACACCAGGAGGTCTCCTTTGGGTTTGGTGTGCAGTCTAGTCCGCTTCCGGATAACAGATTTTGCTATGCAGATCGCACCCAAACCCCGAATCTAATGTAGAATACATGTGCACAAGTTGTTTCAGTGGCAGCCTATACCCACAACCAGGGGTATAGGTTTCAATATACGTGACACTTTTGGAAATATGTCCCCTCCCCACTTTTTATTACGAAGAGCGTGTTTAACGGCCGTACGCTCAGACCAATAAATCCATCCCGCCCGCAGTTGAAAACAGCCCCACGCCCTTGGCGACAACAGACATATGGAGTCGCTCACGGACCATTATGAAATAGATCCTGTTTGTAATCCTGACCCCCGTGTAGAGAGTGGCTGTGTCTGATTCAGATTCAGAATACTTTATTAATCCCGAGGGGATACTCTTTAGCAGCAACGGCACACAGTCTCGTAAAAGCCCACAGGGGTAAGGTTGTGAGGTAAAAGATTAGAAGAGTGCACACAGGGATGAAGGAGTGGGGGCAAAATAAGTAAGTGAGTCTGGTGGCAATGCTGCCTCTCTCGCCATGTAAAGTGTGTCTGAGGACAACTGCTAAATATACTCCAGGCCCAAACAGGCTGTGGCCACACACACTGCCTCACACTGCCTCGTGCTGGGCTGCCTCTAGGTTAGGGTCACTGGATACCCCAACAGAGGCAAACAGGGATACAAGCACAAACAATGCACATGCAATGTGGGACCTGATTTGACCCTCTGATAGGAAACAACAGGAGACTTTACCCACGTACAGATTACAAGATTAAGGTTGTGTCACTATTTAATCTGGAGGTTTGAATTCCAGAACGGCGCAAGTATGATTGCGGTGATACGGTTTCAAGAGATCCCAATGGGGGTAAGTGCACGATGAACACACTCACCTTTCACCACAGACACATACACAAACACACACACCTCTAATCTGTTTTATTCTTGGTATACTTACAGCATGCGTAGGTGGATAATCCCTTACTCGTTAATGGCTGTTGTTTTCCAGGTTTGGTTGGGTAATGAGGCAATGGAGCATTAGTCTCCCTGTCTTCCACCCTTCATTCACCCAGCCTTCTGTGTCTGCTGGACTCGCTGCTGGACTGGAGGCTGAGGGCTTTTAATAGACACCAGCTGAGTCAGCCATTAATACTTATGTGTGTGGGGATAGTATCTTAGGCATTCTTCTTGTTGCCAGCAAGACAAGTGGAAAAGCCACCATCCCAGATTGAAATCAGTCAGTTGCTGTTCATCTTGGTGACATTGTGGCATGTGGATAGCTGGGTGCAAATGCAGAATGGACGTTTTTGTCCTTTATTAAAAACAAAAATATGACTAACATAGTACAACTAAAATATGTTTTTGTTTTATGCTTGTTTGAACATATCTGACATGGAATTTCATTCCATCTCAGAAAAACCATGATACAATGTTTTGTTTGTTGTTGCTTCTGTGAAACTTTTTCTTTGTGTTTCTGTATTGGGAAACCTTGATCCTAATTGTAGTATAGTATATATTATAATAAATCTGATACGTTGACTTTTTGTCTGTGCATATTATAATCGTCTCGTGGGATGTCACATGGCAAGGTGTAAGGTGTTGGTTGACCTTTGTCCTTTCATTGTTTGGGGATCCAACATTATCAATGGTCGCTTCAAAGCATGAATCATTTAGAAACGTAGTTATGTGGTCTAAGTGAGAGGATAGAAGCTAACAACACAAGTGGCTGAGCGGATAGGGAATCGGGCTAGTATCATAATGTTTGCAGGTTTGATTCCCGGCAGTGCCAGATGCTGTTGTCCTTGGGCAAGGCACTTCACCCTACTCGCCTCTGGGGGAATGTCCCTGTACTTCCAGTAAATTGCTCAGGATAAGAGCGTCTGCTAAATGAAAAAAAATGTAACATCACAACTTGGTGAACCGGCGGCTGTCCCAGGCAAATAAAAGGATTTGCACCGAGAGACTGCGCAGTGAACCATCGCGAGATCTCCTAAAACTCCAGCAACAAATCGAGGAGCTCGCGCACTCCATCCATTGGGAGAGTTCTCGCCCGAAAAAAAGGACGAAATTAAACCGACGGGCTGCTAAGACGTCCAGTTATGGAAACCGAATATTAATCAGTTTTTTGGGCGCGTCACTGACTCGTCAAGCTGCACTTTTTTACCGAAACTTATTTGGAAACAAGAGAGTTCATTTACACTGAACATTTGGATTTGGGGGGGGAACCTTTTAATTTTACCACAACGCCAGAAGGAATTCATTAGCTAGCTAACGTTAGCTGACTTGCTAGCCTCGGTCAGAAGAATCGGCCAGTAGGTAAACTTCGCTAGTTAGCTTAGCTAACTGTTACCTTTAGCTTTCATTCTAACTGTTAGCTTTACTTTGGAGCATTTTCTTTCCTTTCAAATGGGCGTAGGGCATCGGCAGATGGACGCTATTGCCTCGGTGTTAGGCACTGCAAACTCTGTGCATCTGCTGTTCTGTGGCTTGAACCCCAGCTAACAGAACTGTGTTGTATCAGCCAGCTGGTAGCTTTGCTGTTCTGCTTTGTGAAAACAGGCCATGATGGACTGAAAGACCCTCATCAGTGGATTCATGCTAGCTTGATGGCTAGCAATCACATACTGGAGAACAAAAACAAAACATCAATTGGATTCATCTAGAGCATAACCCAGACCCAAACCATTAGGAATGTATGTATGTGTGTTAGTGAAGTCCACTATAAAATCCTAATAAATAAAAAAACAAAGTAGACACATATTTTTTTATTATGTGTTGGTTTGCTGAGCCCTTTTTTCCAAACTGGATAAGGTAAAACTCAAGAGAAATCAACGGGATTGCCCACTTCTCACTGTCAAAAGAAAGAACACTGCAGTCGACTCTGAACCCAGACAAATAAGTACAATGTCTGCTGCAAAAGAAAATCCATGTAGGAAATTCCAAGCGAACATTTTCAACAAAAGTAAATGCCAAAACTGCTTCAAACCCAGGGAGCTGCACCTCTTGACCGACCAAGATCTGAACCAGGTAAATGAAATAACCAAGCACTTTTACAGTATCTCATGTTTTGTGCCTGAGGATCTCTTGAGAACAGTCAGCAGGCAAAGTTTGTCGCAGGGAACCTGTTAAGTGTCAAGTTGCTGGCAACATTTTAACAGTCTAGTCAAACTAGAAAGTGTGCTTGTCAAAGATCATGTACTGCAATCTCTGATATTAAATGAATACCCATGAACAGGAACCAAACAGCCTATTCTGCCTTTGTGGGGGACATTGTCCCCTGCACTCGCCTAAGAAGTTGAATGGCTGTTAAGTGAGAGAATGTCATCCCAAAACCTGACAGTCTGCCTCCTTAAAGACTCCAGTGATGTCAGTCTATAATCTAACGTGGTTTCCTTTGGCTAAAGAGAACATTCTACTCCTATGGAGAAAACACAGACCTGGTCTCAGATTTGAGCTGAAAGGGAGCGCGTAAGGCTGTGAAGTTCATTTAACACGGTCCACAGTGCTGCCATTATTCTGCTTGGGAAGCATTAGCCTCGATTTTGAAGTTGTTGCATAAGAGCAGGCAAAATAGGTTGTTCAACGGGCTCCTGTCTGCAAATCAGGATAGACTATATTACGAAGAAGGGCCTTTTGAGTTGACCACAATGCATGTACCTCCGAGCCTAGTGAAGTTGTGAATAAGAGGAACTCTCTCCCTCTCCCAGATCATTAGTTTAGTCTGTGTTGTATCCTGTAATTGATCCCATATGATGAGGTCCAGATGGGCCCTTGGAACATGGTTTGGAGAATCAAACAGCAACGTCAGCATCTTTTCTCCCCACCAGCGTGCATGTGCGGGTTTTCTGTGTTGTCGTCTGTTGAGACTCTTCATCGCTCTTAATGTCTGCGCGCAGTTATTGCAGGTTAACCCCTTAAAAGGTGGATTTATTGAGTCAGAATCAGGGTTTTTAATCATGACATAATTTCCTTAATCCCCTGTGAGATTCAGTACCCCCCCCTACATCCTTTTTATCTTTCACCGCACCAATGGGACCAGTGTTGTTTGTCCAGCAATCACCAATCTTATCTGTGTCTGAACACACCATAGCTTCTCTCAGCTAACCCTTTCAAAGAGTTTGTAGACCTTCTCCATGTGGCCAGTGACCTGATAAGAGAGAGTGCACACAGCTGTTTTCATGACCATGTTTTACCCCATGTGCAGAATACTATTCTTACATTTATATCCTGCCACTTCCTCTGTCCTAATGGTCAAAAAGGCTCCATCTGTAACCTTGAAATTAAGAAGGTGAATTCAAGTTTTACCCTGTATCCCATCAGCCACTGAAACGTGCAGCCATACTGCACGTCAATACGAAAAGGTTTAGTTTTGTCTGAGTTCAATCGAGCACATCTAAATGCCTTGTTGTGGGTGTGCGTGTGTGCAACCCCAAATAAACATTGTTTCGGGTCATCCTGCCCCCCCAGAAGTGCACAAGGGTTCAAAAAAGCACTTTGTGGCCCAGCTAACTTGTGTAAGTAGCCATGTGTTAAACCAGTTTAGCCCCTTTTCGAATCGGATCAAAACCCATTTCGGATCATCGATTTTTAAGTCGGGAAGAATGCGACATTTGCTGGAATACACAAATGCATTTGAGCTGTAGCTGCGTCTTTAGAGTGTCTGTAGAGGAATCTTTAGCGAAGACATGGGCTGGAGAGGGCGTTAGCGACATTGACTTCATCATTCACTCACTCCTCCGCTGGTTCTGCTAGATAGCGTTCGTGAGCCGGCCGGAAATCTCGAAGAACTTTCTGCCAGGCTGCAACCTCATGCTGTTGAAAATGCTCCAAACTGTTTTCATTAGCCAGGATGAATCAGGCCCCTGCATGAATCTGGCCCGTGCATGAATCAGGCTCCTGCATGAATCAGGCTCCTGCATGAATCAGGCCCCTGCATGAATCAGGCCCCTGCATGAATCTGGCCCCTGCATGGATCTGGCCCCTGCATGAATCTGGTGGCCCCTGGATGAAAATGGGAGCTGTTTGAGATTTACATAGAGCTGGGGCTGTTAGTGGCTGGCCTACAGACAGTTCCCCCTTCTCTCATTCATTTGATCACATTCACCCAGTGAATGCAGCTCTGAAATGGATAGCCCACATGGAAAAGTTATCCGAAGAGAAAGAGCTTAATGTCAACGCCGAACAGTATCCAATATAAACAATGTCTTTGTTTAACCCGCCAGGGACAGGAGGTGTACTGAGGGAGGGCAGATTCCTCGATCACAGGCTGTTTAGTACAGAAACAGACATCTTCTTTCCCAGAAATGCCTTCTTTCTTCTTTATGGGCTAATACTTACAGCTGAAGCTGAAGGGCTTTTCAGTGCTGGTTCGTTTTTGTTGTTATTCCTGCTGTTGTTCCGGATTTATTGCTTTCCTCTATTGTCCTTCCTCAGGCATGATGGTATAAAGCTTACAGTGCAGGCTAGTGCAGGGGCAAGATGAGAGAGAGGGAGACTGAGACCAGGAGAGAGACAGAGAGACAGGGGTAGAGGCTGTGAAAGAAAGACAGAGACAGACAGAAGCGCAAAATGGGAGTCTTAAGCAGGATGAGGAGTTTAGCCGAGGTGAAAGAGGGAAGTTTGCCCAGCTTGGAGAAGGAACTGTGGGATTGAGTTGAGGCTCCAAGAGGTGGGGCTCCCAGAGGTGGGGCTCCCAGTGGTGGGTTCCCAGAGGTGGGGCTCCCAGTGGTGGGGTTCCCAGAGGTGGGGTTCCCAGAGGTGGAATCCCAGAGGTGGAATCCTAGAGGTGGGTTCCCAGAGGTGGGTTCCCAGAGGTGGGGCTCCCAGAGGTGGGTTCCCAGAGGTAGGTTCCCTGAGGTGGAATCCTAGAGGTGGGGCTCCCAGAGGTGGGTTCCCAGAGGTGGGTTCCCAGCGGTGGGGCTGTGGACGGCAGCTCATAAGAGTGGAAAAGTACAGTTGAGCCCTCGTGCTGTTTAGACAGCCTGCTCATCCGGCCTCGGTGGAGCACCCGCAGCCCAGGGAACTCAAGGGACAGGAACCATCAGAATGTTAAGAGTTCGAAGGTCACGTCTGAGTTTGTGTCGGGGACACAAGAATTCTTGCTTCCCGTAGGCCTCCTGTATTCTGTCGTCCACCATGACAGTGGTCGCAGATGGGGGGTGGGCTTCCTGGGCCCCCTGGAGGGGGGGCTTTCAGTGGGGAGGAAATGAAGAGTTAACCTCTGTAGTGAGGACGGCTGGAGGGACTGGGAGTGGGGGTGGGGGTAGAAGGCTGGGGGCTGTAGGGTCAGTGGAGGACCACTAGAGAGGAAGTCAGCCTTGTGTGTGTGTGTGGTTGGGGGGGGGGGCAGGAGCAGGGGGGTGTGTGTGTATCAGTGTTGCTCATTTGTGTACATCCTGGCTTCAGAGATGTCATCATCGGTATGGGCCACAGCTGCTGCTGGTGCATCTCTTGGTGGTCCTGCATATCTCTCTCTCTCTCTCTCTCTCTCTCTCTCTCTCGTCAGTCAATGTCTCTCATCCCTCGTCAGTCAATGTCTCTCATCCCTCGTCAGTCAATGTCTCTCATCCCTCGTTGCCCTCTCTCGCCTCATATCGCTCTCCCCATCTCTTTGGTGATCTACCGATGGAGAAAGTCAACGTTCATCAGTCACCGTTGTCAAATGACTCATTTGTAATCTGGGTGTTACGACCTGTTTTCCCGTCTCGAGTTGTATTTTAGTTTTTAAACCCGCCGATCCATCCACCTGCTCCTGCAGACTCTGCAAGCACCGACAAGCCACGCGTATGGATTTATGGCAAACATGCAGGGGCCTGGGGGGGGAGCGGCCTACATTCAAGCTGCCTAACAGTCGTCTGCACACCAGGTGAGAGAGGGGGAGAGAGGGAGCGAAAGAAAGTGGGGTAGGGGGAGGGAGAGAGAGAGAGCGAGAGATGAAGAGAAATGTAGGAGAAAGAGGGAGGACGAGAGGCACAGGGGAAAGGTAGAGAAACGAACGAAGAGAGAGCTGGAGAAGGAGGAGGAGGGGGGGGGGAGAGAACTGTCAAACAGGAATGACAGCTGCAAGGTAATGTTTAACCGTTCAGGAGGCCGCAATGCCCGATTCAAAGCGAAGAGGGGGCCATTTTTTATAAACACCCTCTCCTGTGGGAACGACTCACATTTTATTTGTTGGCGCGTCCCTTAATCCTCACCCATGTCTTCCAAGGAGCAAATAGCTGCTGTCGTTAACAAGTCTCCTGGTGGAAGCCGGTGTGCCGATCGATAGGCAGGTGGTGTCACTTTGCTCTGGGCTTGTCTGTTTTGCTCCGGGGCCTGGAGGGGTTCATCCCAGATATGACTTGGCCCACAGGTGCGATAACACGGGCTGCGTGGCTCCAAACTGAACCCCAACCATGATCTCTCTGTTGTCTTCTCTGTCTCTTTCTCTCGGTCTCTCTCTCTCGGTCTCACTCTTGGTCTCTCTCTCGGTCTCTCTCTCGGTCTCTCTCTCGGTCTCTCTCTCGGTCTCTCTTGGTCTCTCTCTCTCGGTCTCTCTCTATCGGTCTCTCTCTTGGACTCACACTCGGTCTCTCTCTAGCTCTCTCTCGTACAGATTACTGAAATTGCTGCTTTTTTACTTTACAGGCTAAACCTATTTATGGTGGATGGCTTTGCTTGGCCCCTGAGGGAACAGACTTTGACAATCCTAATCAGAGGTCCCGGGTAAGTGTGTGTGTGTGCGCGCGTGCTTGTGTTCTGATGGACATTTTCCCCTTTGTGTCACTATCGATAAGTAGGTGAATGCACAATCCCACTCAAACCATCAGCCATCCATACCCAGCATGCACAGGTGATAAAGGTTTCCTAACTGGTTGTCGATTTTGAATAACTCTCTCTCCCTACCTCTATCGCTCTGCCCCTCTTTCTCTACCTCTATCTCTCTACCCCTCTCTCTGTCTCCTCAACAGAAATGGCAGCGGAGGTTCTTTGTGCTGTACGAACACGGGTGTCTTCGCTTTGCTCTGGATGAGTCGGTAAGGAGCTCTCCATCTCGCTTCATATCTTGACTATTTCTGTATCTCCCTCCTCCTTCTCTCCCCCTCCTTCCTTCCCTGTCCCTCTTTCTGTATCTCTTTCATTCTCTTTTCACACCTCCTTTCTTTAAGGTCACTCCCTTTTGTAAAGTTTTGGGAATAACGCTGACCTCCTTTAGTGTCATAAAGGACTTTTCTAGACCAGCGCGGAGCTGTTCCACTGCTGCACGCGGGGGGGGATACGACATGACTGTCCTGCGCTCTTATCTCAGGCCCCCGGCAGAGGTGTGTGTGTGCGCGCGTAGGGGTGGAAACCGCCCCACCCTGCTAAGGGGTGCCCTGATGCCGGGGGGGGGGCGCAAAAGAAGTGCACCTGAACGTGGAGAGATGTGAAGCAGGGAGAGAGATGAAGACGGGGAGAACGAGAGGGAAAGCAAATGGAGAAGAAAGAAAAGAAGTGTGTGCGTGCGTGTGTGTGTGTGTCACTTGGGAATGTGACACGGGTGACCAAACCCACTGGCCGATCAGACTGGAGATTAGATTGCTTGTGTGCAAACAGTGAGGCCCACACTGCCCTGCCTGCCTGCCTATTCACTTCCAAGCCCCCAAAATGGTGGGCCATTCACAAAAGTATTGTCCTTCATCAAACTTGACCTACATCATGGTCAAACATTTTGGCTTGCGTACAGCATGGACTTGGCTGGGCACTCAAGTTGCGCGAAGCTAGCTATTCTAGCGTCTTTTCGACGCTATTCAAACCAAAATAGCCCCCTCCTCCCTACAGAAACGAGCATTGATTGGAGGGGCGGGGGCAGTGCGTTCGCAGGTAGGTACACAGGTATTCCGTCCAATCAATAATCAGGGTACCCTTTTAACGATTGGTCGTGTTTATTTCAGTATCACAAAGCCCACAGACTTCAGAATGATTTCATATCACCGTCGAACTTTTCGCCGTAATGGTTGGAGACGCCGGTCGCTTCTTCAGACCTTGCGACGGTCCACCGGTGCGGAAGAAGGAGGAGACGTTTGAAGTCCCCCCCCACCACTACCTCTGCGCTCTCGCCCCGCCCTCGCCGACAATGACAAAAGCAGGAAGGCGGGTGTGCGCTGGCCGCCCCAGACTTGCGTGGTTTTTCCTCCCATTGTGAAGGAGATTCCATTGCATTGTCCACCAGCTGAGGAGGAACGCTCTGGAAGACTGGGGTGGGGGGGGTGGGGAGACTGGATCAGAAACTGGATCTACCACACATGCACCCTGTAACCACCATCGCTACCCCCATAAAACAAGAACACTCCCCAATCTGACCGCCGGCTAGTGTTTATACATCTTTAAGGCTCTGCAGAAAAAAGACGTTAAAAGGCGGCGGAATCTTCCGTCCGTATATATTTGACTTTTTCCCCATAAATCAGCCTGGTTGGCTACATACTGCCATACCGGACGTATCACTTCTCGACTTAAGGGATTCAGATATCCCTTCCTCCCTCTCGCACGCTCACGTCTCTCCTCGTTTGATCGACTGATCCTCCCTACGATTGCTCTCGCCTCCCTAGCAACCGAGAGGTTCTTAACCCCCAGAAGCAGCAGTGGAACCAGGCGAGCTGGCTTTCCTCCACTGTTGGCTACAGGCTAGCTGATGGTTCTTTTCTGTTGGTTACAGCCAGGCTAGCTAACTGTACCTTACCCAGTGGTACAGCCAGGCTAGCTAACTGCACCTTACCCAGTGGTACAGCCAAGGTAGCTAACTGCACCTTACCCAGTGCTACAGCCAGGCTAGCTAACTGTACCTTACCCAGTGCTACAGCCAGGCTAGCTAACTGTACCTTACCCAGTAGTACAGCCAGGCTAGCTAACTGTACATTACCCAGTGCTACAGCCAGGCTAGCTAACTGTACCTTACCCAGTAGTACAGCCAGGCTAGCTAACTGTACGTTACCCAGTGCTACAGCCAGGCTAGCTAACTGCACCGTACCCAGTGCTACAGCCAGGCTAGCTAACTGTACTTGAGTTAGTTACTATAGCATTGGTTCTTAACTTGTTGGAGGTACTGAATCCCACCAGTTTCATATGCGCATTCACCGAACCCTTCTTAATTGGTCGTGTCATCACGGATCTCGAGTTGGATGTGTGTGTTGACCTGAGACTGACTTAATGGGGGAGAATGACTACTTGATAAAGATTCCATTGTTCTCTTTCCAATGATCAGATTAACACACTGTTCTTTCAGACACCCAGACCAGACAGCGAGAGGAATCTCCAAGCCCATATGACTGCTAAAGATTTGGAGTTTACACCACCGGTCTTTATCACAGGCTGACGTGAGACTCGGTAGAACTGGCCTTTAGATGGGTTTCCATAGGCTAGTATCATCCACCTTGAATAAATCACATGTATAAACAGTTCAGGGGCTATGGTTTGTGAGTTGAGTGCCTTGGAATGCTGGTCAGTGCTTCTTGTTTGAATGTACGTCACAGGGGCTGAATTGAGCCAGCTAACTGGCTTACTGCACTTATGGTTCCGTCTGCCCAGTCTTTTAGAAGAATGTTCCGGAGGACTGCCCTGATTCTCCCCCCTCCAGTCTGACTGTCCTCATAAAAAAAGACCCAATATGGTCTAGGAGCGGGGATACTTATCCTGTTTGAAGCGATTGTTAGTAATTCCTCGGCCGGTCTTGGCCAGCTGAGGGGGCGGGAATGAGCTAACGCTGTTAGAGGGAAGGGGGTGAGGCGGAGGTTGAGAAGGGGGTGTGGGGAAGGGGTGAGGCAGAGGTTGAGATGGTGGGGGGAGATTGGTGGGTGAGGCAGAGGTTTGAGGGGGTGGGGAGTGCTGCCGAGGGGGGTTGCGATGGGTGTGTGGGGGGCGTTTAGGGCCATAACTAAACATCGGATGAATGTAAACACTGAACAAGACACCGCTCACCAGAGATCAGGCTCGATTCCGTAACCAATTCAGGATGACATCCAAAATACACTATTTGGTTCAAGCCGGTCGCTTGGACCATCCCCCCCCCCCTCCACCCCTCCTTGGCTGTAATACATTTCAAATCCGTGTCGTTTGCTGTCGTTTGAGCGGTGGAAACAGGAGTAGCGTCTTGGTGCGCACATCTGAGGCCGTGGCCTCGTAAAAAAAAAAAAAAAACGGAACTATTTTCGCTTTTGAGAAGAGGGAGATGCTCTCAGGCCTCCTCCGGCAGCGTGGCTCTGGAGATGCCCATATTTGGTGAACTACGGCAGGCTCCCAGCGCCCCTAGCCAGGGGAGAGGAAGAAAGAAAGACAGAGAGGCTGTAAGCCCCCCCCCCCCAAAAAAAGAAAAAAACACAGGGAAAACGTCAGCGATGACCTAGACCCAAACATTCCACACACAGAAACCCGCACAAACCACCAATTCAAGCGCCACGTGGTGAATATGCGATGGATATAGGTATGAACTATCGTACTGGCCATAGGGGTATCAATATTATAATCTCAGTGTTGCAGTGGAGAGAGAAGACAGGAATAGGTCGAAAGACAACGTGACATAAGAGAGTGTCTGAGCAGGATCGATTTATAGATGGAGTATATGAGAGAGAGGGATCATCCGACAGAGGCAGCAAGCGGAAGCGGAGACGAGATCCGAGGCTACAGTGAGTCAGCCCCGTCTTAGAGTCACTGGACCCTGTCTTTTAAAGGCCGCAGGGTCAGCCTTGTTATAGAGGCTGTAGAGTCACTTGGGACTGTTAGAGGCTACAGACTCAGCCCTGTTTTAGAGGCTGTAGAGTCGGTCTTACCTGTTGTGGAGGCTGCTAGACTACCCTAAGTTGACAGTCAGACGGACAGCAGAATCATCTGTGTGTGGAACCCACAGGGGTTGAAGGGGGGGGGGGGGGGGGGGGATTGTTGGAGGGTAGGTAGAGGAGACGAGATGGAGAAGGAGGCAGAGGAGGGGGTTTTATAGATCAGCTAGAGTGGCAGTTGCTGCCTGTTCTGATGGAGTCTGGCGTGTCAGGGCACATGTGCCATATAAAACCGTGGCTTCCACTCTCTTGACGGTTCTCTTGATGGGGCATGCCACCGACCCGGCCAATAAAAACCCAGCAGAAAAAGAATTCAGCATTTATAGAGTGGGTGTACGCCACTTAATTTTAAAGCTGGCTTCGTGAGTTTTTTCGGGTTTTTTTAACACTTATTTCATTTTTTTACGAACTTCGCTCAGGGCAGACTATTTTTCCCCCCCCAACAAAGATATTATTATTCCCTTCTGCAGATTCTTCATCTCTTTGTGTGTCAACGTTCTTGGAGACGCCAAACTCCTTCTCCCGTTCTGTGAGAAAGTCATTATTTTTTATAATACCCCCGTGTGGAACTATATATAGACCCCCACCACGGAGGGCTGACAATGAGAGGATATGGCAGTAGGAAGGCTGCATCGAATTCAAGCCTGCTGGAACTCGGGACCGACATGAATGGCAGTCTTGGCAGATACGTCGTCTTTGTTTTCGGTTCCAGCGTCAGAAGTTTCTAGAAGGCAGGTTGAGGTCGCTCTCTTTGTAGGCAGCGACCCGCAGACCCAGGATCAGTTCCAACCCCCTCCCGTTTCTGCAACCCTAACCCCGCCTGCGCCTGCATCAACAGTCCAAACTGATCCAGGAGCAGAGCTTAAGAACGACCTCCACTGCTCCACTCCTCTGCCTGCCTGCACAGGAGGAGGAGGAGGAGGAGGAGGTGGAGGAGGAGGCCGGGGAAGAGGAAGCTATTTCCTAGTAACCCCAGCCTATTGTCGGATTACATCTAACAACCGTTACTGTAGTAAACACTTTCCCTCCGCTGTGTAAATAAAAATTCAATGACGGTCTGTTGTTGTCTCGCCAGAGGTGGTTCCAGTCGTCACGGTGATGCCGTAAGCTTAATGTGTCGTACAGGGATGCTGCTTGCCGTGAACTAAGACGCCGGGGGGGGGGGGGGGGGGGGGGGGGGGTAAAAGCCGTTCTGCTGCTTAATACTAAAGCTGCTTCACGCTCAACTAGAAAGATGTCCGACTATCACCTCCATCTTGCGCTTTTTCCTCCATCTCCCCCCCCCCCCATGTCTCTGTATCTCTGTCCCTGTCTGTCTTCTCTATCCCCAGCTTCCTGTATCTCTATCCCCATCTCTTTTGATCCGTCTAGTCTATCCTTCTCTCTCTCTCTCTCCCTCTTTCTCCCCGGCCCCGGTGCTGCATGTCTTGAGACGAGCTACCGCATACTCGGCCCTCCAAAGTGTGACCCAGACTAGTTGCCATATTTGGCTGTTCTACGCCGGCTGATCTTAATAAAGCAGGATCTGTGTTGGATGACCTTATATGGAGCTGGGGGAAGAGGGAGGGAAAGATAAAGACATGGAGAGAGAGAGGGGGGGGGTGGGAGGGAGTGTGTGAGAGAGAGGAGAGAGAGGAGAGAGGAGAGAGAGGAGAGAGAGGAGAGAGAGGAGAGAGAGGAGAGAGGAGAGAGAGGAGAGAGAGGAGAGAGAGGAGAGAGAGGAGAGCACCTGTTTTACATCTTAAGTCATACAGCACAAGCACTGATAACAGCCCCCCCGGACCTCACTGTGGCCTTCTGGGAAGACTTGCCTCGGAAGGTGAAGGGATCACTGGGTGGGCTAGCATGGGAAAACAGCACCACACACACACACATACTAAGATGCAAGCGCACACTGTAGCCCCTAATCCCAGCCATGCATAGCCAGTCAGGGTGGGTTCTGTGTGCTGTAGGTAGCTACAGTACAGCTGTGAGGATGGTCTAACCAAGAGTCCTACATACTGTCTGCATCAGCGCAGTCCAGAAGGCCGCTTGGAACGTTAGCTGGTCATGTGGCGGCCTCTTTGTACAGGGAGAGGGGCCAAATCGAGTCACATTCCATTACTGCAGAGAAGGGGTTGCTTGTTTCGTATTCCGGCGTAGCACCACGGGGCGCCTCTCGTGCTTGCCCAGTGCTGCGATGTGTGTCTCCTAGCATGTTGTACGAATCGCTTTCGTCTCAGTAATTGTACACACACATTCGACCTGTGAAATGCTGGAACCAAAATAATTCCCTGGTTACCATGGCGAATTGTTGCTAACAACAGCCTAAGCTAACAGTAGAGCAGATGACAGGTGCGGGGTGGAGAGAGAGAGAGACAGAGGGAGAGACAGGCTGGTGAGACAGAGAGAGAGAGAGACAGACAGGCTGGTGGATGAAAGACAGATGAGAGCGATTTCATAGGCCATGTCCAGTCCAGTTATAAACTCCAGTCATCAGTTTATCGATATTCCTTCAACTCGTTACAGCTCCTTCAGCCCACAGGAAATGTGAGGTGCACTTGTTTACGACCCCAACCCCTCACGCTGTCCCAACCAGCAATGAATACACACCTGTGTGGTGCGCTTGTTTTCCACCTCAGCCCCTAACGCTACCCGAGTCCACAGTGAATATAAACCTGTGAGGTGCACTTGTTTTCTACCCCATCCCAGCACGCTGCCCCAGGTCAGAGTGAATACAAACCTTTGTAGAAGAGAACAGAACAGATCTTGTTATTGTGTAAAGTGCTTCCTTAAGTGCTGAAATTAATACGAATCTAATACATGCGAATAAATATGGGTGTGTGGGTGTCGTGTGGCTCAGCGGTTAAGGTGTTGGGCTAGTGATCAGGTTTTGAGTTTGATTCCCGGCTGTGGCTACATGACGTTGTGTCCTTGGGCAAGGCACTTCACCCTACTTGCCTCAGGGGGGGAATGTCCCTGTACTTGCTGTAAGTCCCCCTGGATAAGAGCGTCTGCTAAATAATGACATGTAAATGCAAATATACTTAAGGTGTGCTTGTTTTCCTTCCCAGCCCAGCACACTTCCCCAGGGCACAGTGAACATGAACCTGTGTTCAGACGTCATTGATGCAGAGCCCCGGACGGGTCAGAAGAACGCCCTGTGCATCATCACCCCAGAGCAGGAATACTTCATCAGGGGGGAAAACAAAGAGATTATCAATGGGTACGTCTGTATGTGTGTGTGTGTGTGTCTCTGTTTGTGTGTGTGTGTGTGTGTCTCTGTGTGTTTTTGTGTGTCTGTGTGTGTGTCTGTGTGTCTCAGGGTGTCAGGTGGCTGAGCGGTTAGGGAATTGGGTTAGTGATCAGAATGTTGCCGGTTCAATTCCCGGTAGTGCCAAAAAATACGTTGTGTCCTTAGGCAAGGCACTTCACCCTATTTGCCTTAGGGGGGATTGTCTCTGTACTTGCTGTAAGACGCTCTGGATAAGCGCGTCTGCTAAATGACTCAATGTTCCCACTGTTTGTGTGTGTGTGTGTGTGCGTGTGTCCTGCTATGTGCAGCTGGACTGAACAGCTGGTTGTGTACCCCCGGACCAACAAGCAAAACCAGAAAAAGAAGCGCAAGGTCGAGCCTACCACCTCCCAGGTGACAACACACACACACAAGTATATTTTCACTTATCAGACTCCTAAGTGTGTGTAGTTCAAGTCAGCAGTCTGTCGCCCTTTAAAAACCTTCTCATGTTGTTGCCGTCACGTCATTGTCGTGTTCCTTTTGTCATGTTGTTGCGTTGTTGTCGTCATCTTATTATTTTATCGTCACGTCATTATTGGTTTTGCCGTTGACCTACCAGGAGCCAGGCCCGGCCAAGGTGGCGGTGACCGGCTCTGGGATTCCAGAAGCAGAGAAGGTTCCGGACTCCAGCTCCATCATCTGGCAGGAGGAGCTGAGCCAGAGGGAGGCGGAGGGGGCGGCTGTGTGGTCCGCAGCGGACCTGCCCTCCCTGGGCTCCCCGCTGACCCCTGCAGGTAGGGAGGAGTTAAGGAGATCTGGGAATATTCATCTTGAATGGGAAAGTTATTCTATGTTTGCCCTGTTTAACACTTACTCCTCTTCTATGTCCACCCCCACCCACCTCACCGCCCCCCCTTCCCCCAGGTGAGGGCTCCTTGGCAGGCTGCGGCTCGGACGCCGGCTCCCTTAACGGCGACGAGGTGGACCGCGCCGGCCTGCCTCTCCACGGCGCCGTACCGCACCCTCCCCACGACCTCCTCTCCCCCACGGGCTCCTGCTCCAGCCTGGGGGGCCTCCCCCGGTGCCTGTCCCCGGCCCCCAGCGACCCCTTCCCCTCTGGCAGCTCGCTGCTCTCCAACGGCTCCCACATCAGCGGCTCGGTCAGCAGCCTGGACTCGGACGCCAGCGGCAGCACGGTCACCTCCACGGAGAGCCACTCGCGCCAGCCGCACGCCGCCCACGGGCCTCACGCGGACGCGCCGCGGGCTCGCCGGCTGGAGGCCGAGGCCAGGAAGGCGGAGAAGAGGAGTCGGGCGCGGAGCCCGGAGAGAGAGGCGGCCGTGTTCAGCCCCGAGAGGAGGTGAGGGAGGGAGGGAGGGAGGGTCCAGGGATGGCTGGATATGGATGGATGGGTATGGATGGATGGGTATGGATGGGTATGGATGGGTATGGATGGATGGGTATGGATGGATGAGTAACGGACTGACTGGATGGATTAATAAAAATTTTGACCGGCAATGACTTAAGTGGTGACACACCTAGCTGACTGTTGTATGCTGGGAGATGTAGGCTCCACACAGCCTGGGAGATGTAGGCTCTACACAGCCTGGGAGATGTAGGCTGCACACAGCCTGGGAGATGTAGGCTCCACACAGCCTGGGAGATGTAGGCTGCACACAGCCTGGGAGATGTAGGCTCCACACAGCCTGGGAGATGTAGGCTCCACACAGCCTGGGAGATGTAGGCTCCACACAGCCTGGGAGATGTAGGCTCCACACAGCCTGGGAGAGCAGAGAGGAGCTGGTCCTTAACTTAGCTTGACTTAACTGTCTGTTAGGTAAAAGGGCTAATCGGAGCCTGATTTAGATGAACTCGCTCAGACTCCAGGTTCGAACTTGCTAACATTTTCCTGGCAGAAGAGAGGCTTATCCTTTTAAAGGCATGACCACACAGTCAGCCCTATGATGTGCACACACACACCACTTCTCTGTAGTGCCCACTCACGTCGTCAGAAATGACGTTGGAACTCTCAACGCGTCGGAAAATGGGCCATATTTGGTCAAATCCCCTCAGAGCGAAGTGATATCCCAGAAATCTCAGCGTTAGTCTCCTAGGATTTGTGGTTATTGATGGATAACTCTCCTGGATAACCAGGGTTCTAAGCAGGGTTATCCAGCCTTGCGTCCAGGCTAAACACCCGCTGGATAAACAGCCTTTGTTCTTTCCATCCAGACGCCCGCCTTTGGCTCTGTTCTAGGAAAGGTCACAGGGGTCACACACACACTTCCTGTCTCTTTTGCCCCTCCTTCCGAGGCAGAGCTGAAAGAGAGAGAGGAGAGGATAGAGTCTCTCTCCCGGCAGAAAGATAACCCGCCATATTTCATTTCTTTCTTTTTTGGGGGGGATCAGATATCTCCTTGTAGCTTTGTCTCTGTTCAACTCTAATTCTCTCGCTCTCTCACACACACACACACCGTACCCACTGCACCCCGGCAGCAAGGGAAGCATCCGGAGACCATGTGACAGGAATACCTCCGTCCTGGTTGGAGCCTCGTTGCCTTGTAAGGTAGCAGAGCTCCTCTAATAAGGACAACATCAGGGGGAGGAAAGAAACCCAGAGTCATGTCATATTCCCCACTGCCCGTCTCTCGCTCTCTAGCCGTTCCTGCGTCTCCCTTTCTCCCTCTGTCTCTCTCTCTCTCGCTCTCTCTCGCTCTGTCTCTCTCGCTTGCTATGTCTCTCGCTCTCTCTCTCGCTTGCTCTGCCTCTCTATCGCTCTGTCTCTTCTCTCATTGTCTCTCTGTTTCTTGTCTCTCTACCTACAGTATCCTGCCCTGCTGCTGTTTTCTCTGAGTAAATCAGGTCTTCTGCTGAATAACTGGCAGGGAAGAAGCATGTGTGCGTGTGTGCGTGCGTGTGTGTATGTGTGTGTGAGACCCTCCTTGTCCGCAGACCGTCCGACGTGGACGCGCCACAGCCCCCGCCCCGTACTCCTTGCCCCCTCACCTCGAGACCACCAGCAGGCACCCCTGCACCCTGGTCCCATCATTAACCATGCCATCTGTGTGTGTGTTTCAGTCGCTCCGGCGTGATAGAGAAGCTGGAGGCCCTGGAGCTGGAGAACGCCGAGAGGATGGAGGTGGAGGAGGCAGGGAGGGGCGGGGGCAGGCAGGGCCGGAGCGAGCACCGCCGCTTCCACAGAGAGGTAAACCCCGCCCTCTGGCCGGTGCAGGACAGCGTTACATGTTACCCCCTCCCCCACGTCTTCTTTTGATGAAGAACATCTCTCTCCTCTTCCTCCTTTTCTCAAACGTTTCTACTTTCCATCTTCTTTCGTGCCTCCTCTTCTCTCCCTCCCACCCCCCTCGTCCTGTCTTTGTTTGGGTTAGGGGCTGGGGGGGGGAGGGGGAGTGAGGGAGTGGGGGGTCAGAGTGTGCTCTGTTCATTTCCAGTTTCCATTCTGTGGTCAGAGTCCCCTGGCGATTGTGCTTCCCTTTTCCCACCCTGGTCAGAGAAGGCCCCCAGGAGAATGCAGTCCCCCACCCCCCAAACATGGAGCTCGCTCACGCACACACACACAGTCACGGTCCTCCGCAGAGACTCTTCCTTTAGTCCTCTAGACCCCCAGCGACAGACTCCCTGTCCTCAGACACGGCCCCTGTCCTCAGCACCGCCTCCACGCCAAGAGTCTGCGAAAGATGGCTTCCCTCGAGTTCTCGTTGTCCACAGGATAGTGAAGTGAGCTTTCTGCTGCCTCAGACAACCCTAGTTCCCAGCAGCGGATGGATATCGTCTGCTGATGTCAGCTGAGGTTGACGACCCCGAGCATTAGCTGCTAGCTCGCTAACTTCTACCACTGGAACCTTCCATGAACCAATATCAGTTAGCATAAACTGCTAGCTAGCTAACTCCTACCACTGGAACCTTCCATGAACCAATATCAGTTAGCATAAACTGCTAGGCAGCTAGCTAGCTAACTCCTACCACTGGAACCTTCCATGAACCAATATCAGTTAGCATAAACTGCTAGGCAGCTAGCTAGCTAACTCCTACCACTGGAACCTTCCATGAACCAATATCAGTTAGCATAAACGGCTAGCTCTAGCTAGCCAACACCTACCACTGGAACCTTCCATGAACCATTAACCATGCGATCGGGAACTAAACAGTTTGACACCTTTCACATCTGGGTACATTCAAACATGGAGGAGCCCTGGTGACTATAATAAAATATATCAAACGGGTGGTGATAGAAAGCCTTGCTGGTAGCAAGATGGTAACAATAGTATTCCTTGGTGTTAGCAGGCACGCTAATAACCAGTGTGCGTGTCCATGTTTGTGTTCCAGGAGCAGAGGCATGACCCCGGCCAGGGCCTGGACTTCCCCTCCACCCTGCCCCCGCTGAGAAGAGCCAAGTCCCTGGACCGCCGCACCACCGAGTCAGTGATGACCGTGAGTGGCCCTCCTTCCTTCTTCCCCTACTGTCCCCCTCCCCCATCATCCTCCAGTCCAGGGGCTGGATTTCCCCCCCCTGGGGCCTCCAGCCCTCCTCTGCAGCTGGCCAGCAAGGGTGAGGAGCCTTTGGGCAGCCTCTCGCTGGCCAGGGCCTGGGAGATAGGAGGGGAGCGCGGGGAGTGTCGGTGTCAGTCACCAGAGGCCCGCCCAGACTTGGCTCTGGGTCGTTAACCGCCGGGACAGATTGGGTGAGAGTTTGGCGTAGGAGTCGCCAGGTGACGCAGGCCCGGCCTCTCATTGGTCAAAACGCGCTGGAGGATTTTCTTTTTGGGGGGGGAGGGTGCCAAACAATCAGGCGATGTTGTTTGCCCAAGGTGTGTGTGTGTGTATGTATGGGCTGAAGGATTTGTATCTGAAAAGCCAGACAAAGCTCTTCTGTTCACCTGAACAGGGGTTAAGGGGACCCACTGCACCTGGGGGGTGGGGGAGTGGGTAAGGGGGTTAGGGGAGCAGTGAGAAAATCCTCTGGTATACCAGGATAACGGTTGTGTAACAACCTTGTTTGTCTGAAATCAGCTGTTACGGCCCCTTGGTTGGGAAACCTTAGCCCTGATCTGGCTGGTGTGTTTGTGCGACTGCGATGGGAACAATGCAACCGCAAATTTGATTTGTTTGGGTCTAATCCGTCGTTTGTGATCGGGATTAGGTTCAGGGATCATTTTGGTAGCGGTGGGAAAGTTTGCGCTCTCGGTACTGTGTCTAGCCCTAGATCAAAACAAAAACAAGCTCCAAACCTCTCTGACCTTTTCTTGACCCCTTAAGACTAACTCGTGTTTTGTGTGTGTGTGTGACCTCTGTGTGTGTGTGTGTGTGTGTTGTAGTGAGGTCCTCCAGGCATCTGGGGGCAGTGCAGCCTCTCCTTCCTACCCTCAGGTTACTCTCCTGGTCCTCCTTCGTGTGCAGCCAAGCCCAGTACAGTGCACTTGTTTTGCTGTGTGTGTGTGCGTGTGTTTGCGAATGAGCAGGGTGTGTGCGTGCGCGTCAGTCACAGACTTCCACTGCTTCCCCCAAGGCACTGTTCACATGCTTGCTGTGTGTGTGTGTGTCTTTGTGTCTGTGTCTCTGTGTGTGTTTATATGTATGTATGTGTTTGTGTGTGTATGTATGTATGTGTACGTGTCTGTGTTTATCACTGTATATGTGTGTGTGACTGTGTGTGTTTTCCCCTCCACTGTGTGATAGCACATCAGGCGGCAGTGTTGGACACTAAAGTTGTCTGAGTGGATAGAGGGCGGTCTCTAACGACTGGTCCGGGGTCAGTTTCCCCTCCTACCCCGCAGAGGGTCGAAAGGTCGTGCGAGTAGGCGAGATCTGACCCTGGATCAGAGTCACGGCCCTCCTCTATTTATTCATGCATGTTGGAATGATTTTCTGCTCTTAATCCTTGATTATGTTATCAGTTTAGGATAACTAGATTCAAAGACCAATTGTTAATGGAAGTTTTAGAATATAACTCTGATTACTTAAGTGCAGAAAAGTGTGTTGTGAGTTGGGTTTCAAAGTGCTTCAGCTAACCCTAGTTCGATCCCGTCAGCGGAGTAGGTTCAGGTGAGTTGGCTGTTGTCATGCTGCTCATGTGACCTGGGTGTAGAGCAGTGATTGGCTGCCGTTGATCACCCGGTACCTGTGTGATCTCCCAGCTCGTCCTGCATGGGGGTTAGCGAGGCGGGCACAGCACTGCATCCATGTGGGCCCCCGTCATAAGCAGCGTTTGAGCGGGACGTTTCTCTAACCTTCTGTATCTGTCTGTCTTCCACTCTGTCCATCTACACCTCTCTCTATCTCTCCCTGTCTCTATCTCACCCTGTCTCTCTCTCTATCTCTCTCCCTGTCTCTCACTCTGTCGCTGTCTCTCTCTCTCCCTGTCTCTATCTGTCTACCTTTCTTTCTCTCTCCCCGTCTCTTTCCCTGTCTCTCTCTCCCTCTTTATCTCTCCCTGTCTCTTTCCATCTCTCTCTATCTCCCTGTCTCTCTCCCCCGTCTCTCTATCTCTCCCTGTCTCTCTCTCCCCCTGTCGTTCTCCCTCTCTGTCTCTCTCTCCCTCCCTGTCTCTCTCTCTCCCCCTGTCTCTCTCTCACTCTCCCCCTCTCTCTCTCCCACTGTCTCCCTCTCTCTCTCTCTCTCTCTCTCTCTCTCTCCACACCCCCTACAGCCTGACCTGCTGAACTTCAAGAAGGGCTGGATGGTGAAGCTGGACGACCAATCACAGGTACCCCCACCCCAAACACCCCACCTCAACCATGTCGATGCCCAGCAGCCGTAAACGTGACCCGTCAGCCCCCGTAGCACGAGCCTGGATCAGCTCAGCAGACCTCATGAAAGCACCAGGCCTCCAGTTCAAACGGCCATCAGAACTGTCCACCTCAAGCACATTCTAGAACGTCCGTAGCATTCTCTGGCCTTTGGGGGGGGCTTTGATGGCAGGACTTCAAGGGGTGGCAGTTGAAAGAGGAGGGAGGGGCTTCCAAGTATTTTAAAGATGGGACCTTATGTGTACAGCACAGTGCTACACTGATGGAGGGGATATAGAGACAGACCGTTTTTATTCCCGGCTCCAAAGTAACCTTGGTTCTCAGGGAGCGATCAGATAAACCTGATACAACCTTTTATTAACGTCTTGCCGCGTGTCCTAACCTTGTCTCTGACCTCCTGTTGGCCTCCCCTTCCTCTCCCTGCAGTGGAAGAAGTATTGGTTCGTGCTGACAGATCACAGCCTCCGCTACTACAAGGACTCCATCGCTGAGGAGGTAGAGTCTCACCTCCTGAACTCTGTTGTGGAGCCACTGTGCATGATGCTGTTTGTGTGTGTGTGTGTTCAAATAAGGATTGGAATATAGACACATAGTACCGTGCAAAAGTCTTAGGCGCTCATGATGTTAATGTAATAACTGACAAAGATTATAATTTAAAAATATATATTATATGTATCCCACATTTTTTTGTCTATTTTATTTGTGCGTCAGAATAAAACGGCTAAATTGAATATGTTTTAAAATATATATATATATATATATACAAATATATATTTCACAAAATCATGAATGTAGTTTTTATATATTTAATGTAATGTTGTGCCTAAGACCTTTAGCACGGTGTCGTCTGTGTTTCTGCTGTGTCAGCAGTCCAGATGTCTGCATGTGTGTGAGCCTCTCCTCCTCTCGTGTCCTCAGGCCTCGGACCTGGACGGGGAGATCGACCTGTCCACCTGCTACAATGTTACAGAGTACCAGGCTCAGCGCAACTATGGCTTCCAGATCCACGTCAGTGTCTCTCTCTCTCTCTCTCTCTCTCTCTCTCTCTCTCTCTCTCTCTCTCTCTCTCTCTCCCTTCATCACTGCAGCTCACACGTCCAGCGTTTAGCCACCGCAACCCGCTTATATTCAGATTCATAATACTTTAAGAATCCCCGAGGGGAAAGTCTTTAGCAACAACGGCACACAGTCTCGTAAAAGCACACAGGGGTAAAGGTATGGGGCAAAATAAGTAGGTGAATACACACAAGGGGTGTGGGATCAAAATAGGGTGCTGGGATACAATATATACGGATCTTTAGATGACAAATACCTGTAGTCAGGAGATAAGTAGTTGGGAGATACAACCCTGTTGATTTAGGGTTGTACATACTACTACTACTACTAAGGGTTGTAATGTGTAATATTCCCAATTTAAATGCTGTGGGGGTTATTAAACTATTAGACTAGCTGAAGCTAGAGTTAGCTGAAACTAGCGTTAACTGAAACTAGCGTTAGTTGAAACTAGCGTTAACCGCTAGCCTTGTTGTTGGTCATACCGGTGAAGTTACTAAATCCACAGCTATTTGTTTTTGCAAACGTCATGACTTGTGAATGTTTGGTTTGACCGTGGGCTGCCGGAGCCCCTGTGGTAGTTTCCCCCCCCCCCGTCAACGAAAAACGAGAGAGTTTTGTTTGTTGAGTAAATAACGACGGTTGTCGTCCTTCAGACCCAGGAGGGCGTGCACACCCTGTCGGCCATGACGGCAGGGATCCGCAGGAACTGGATCCTGGCGGTCATGAAGAACGTGAGGCCGTCCTCCTCAGCCCCGGATGTGGCCAGGTCAGTAGCAGCCTCAAAATATTGTTTTCTGTCTTGAAGGAGACAAGATTGCCTCACAATGAGATGGATTTGAACCCCTCCTACCATTGCTTTAATACAGCCTTATGCTATGGAATGTTTTCGCAACATACACAGGGGGAGGGGGGGGAATTGAATTCAATTTTAATTGGGAATTGAACCTGCAGTCAAAAGCTCCTGCTCCCCTTTACCTGTCCCCCATCCCCAGACAAGCATAACCATGTGAGTTTTAGTCGTTCATGCTTGTGCCCCCCTCCACCCTCAGCTCCACTGAAGACCACGCCTCCTTCGCCCCCTCCGAAGCCCGAGCGAGACCCGACGTGACCCAGGACTTCCCCTCCTCCTCCGAGGCCTCCTCCGTGGAGCGCGAGCCGGGCCAGGGCCCCAAGAAGAGCCGCGCCCGCGAGCGCCGGCGAGAGGGCCGCTCCAAGACCTTCGACTGGGCCGAGTTCCGACCCATCGCCCAGGCCATGGCCCAGCAGCGGGCCCAGGAGGCCGAGCCCCTGCAGGCCGACCTGGGAGACCCCGAGCGGAACCGGCGGAGGGAGGAGAGGAGGAAGAGGTACGAGTCCGTCACGGGCTCCGCCGCAGAGCCGGCGTCTGGGGGGGAGGGTGGCCGGATGGACTTTGAGAGTGGAGGGGGAGAGAAGGCCCCGGGGGAAGGCCCTGCGGGGCCCGGGGCTGGGGACAGGCACCAGAAGGTGGAGGAGGTGATCGAGCAGCACTGGCAGCAGGTGGAGAAGACGCCCATTCGGGAGGAGCGGAGGGTTCCCCTGCCTTCAACCCTGCAGACCAGGGACACCGCTGAGCTGGAGAAACTGCTGGAGAGCTACAAGAAAGGGGTCTGTATTTGTGTGTGTGTGTAGAAGCCAGAACTAGCAGCCCAACACTGTACTCTAGCCCAGGGGTGTCCAATCCTGGTCCTCGAGAGCCACAGCCCTGAAAGTTCTAGAAGTTTCCCTGCTCTAGCACACCAGATTCTACAGGATGGGTCCTTATCAAGCTCCCTGGAAGCCTGATAATGACCATTAGTTAGAATCAGGTTTGCTAGAGCAGGGAAATATCTACAACTTTCAGACCAGTGGCCCTCGAGGACCAGGATCGGACACCCCCGTTTTAGCCAGAGCTGGTAGCATGTCCCCTCCCTCCCTCCCTCCGCTGATGCCCGGCCTCCTCTCCCAGGTAGAAGAGCTGAAGGTCCAGCTGGACAGCTGTCACCACCAGCTGCTGGACTCCAACCAGCACAAGCAGGAGCTGGAGCTTCAACTGAGGACTGCTCTGGAGAGAGAGCAGCACGTCCGCACCGGATACATCTCCCCCGTAAGAGCAACGGTTTACCTCCTTATCTCTCTCTCTCACGCTCCCTCTCTCTCTCTCTCTCTCTCTCTGCGTTCCTCATCGCTATTTCATCTCTCAAACTCTTTTTTTTTTTCCATGTCCATCTCTCTCTCCATCTCCCTCACTCTCTCCCCTCCCTCTTTACCACCCAGTCTTTCTCACTCTCATCTCTCCCTCTCCCATATCTTCGCCATCTTTCTCTCTCCTCGCCCGGCGCTCCGCTGTATTCTGATGTATCATATTACATGCAGGCCAGCTGTCTGCGCTGACTGTTTCAAACCGAGCGACTTCCTCTCTTAGGATGTAACATTTTCTTTGCATGTTGTATTTTATCGTTAAGACGACATCCAACAACAAAACTGACACCAGAGCTGCGATAAAAAAATAAATAAAGGGCTTCGGAAACGGGCCTCTGCATGAGTTCATTGCATGCGAAAGGAAACACGGAAGATCTTTCTTTCTGATATATATTTTTCTTCTCTCCCTCCCATATTGTGTTTTTATGACTTCTATTCGCTCATCGCTTTCCGCTGTGTTACAGCTGAAGTCATGAAACTCATGCTAGCACTTTTTGGGATTGAGCATTCAATGACTGATAATCATTAACACGAGGCTTGGACGATGGGCGTCTACGTGCCGGGGTCAAGGCATGAACGCTTCGGTGTCCTCTGGACGCCAGCAGTAGGTGTGGTACCTGTCTGTCGATCGGCTGGAGATGTGGCCTTACTTTTGTCTTGTCTTGTTTTGAAATGTCATGCATGGTGGCCAAATGTTCTACCTGCTCTTTGTGGACTAGTAAGCTTTTCCAGTTTGCGTCCCGTTTTCTGCACTGTTGGTGAGCGACGCGAAGGCCTGAATCTGCAGGGTTTTTCGTCTTGTTCGTGTTAAAGTTAAAGACACAAGTTCGTGTTTCAAGTCTGTGAGAGTTGGCGCGTGTGTGCGAGAGAGCTGTGTTGCGCTTGATTGAGAATCACCTCGCTGCGTGTGCAGTTATGAGAAGATTGAGGGCAGATTGTTGTCAGGGGTGATGGAGTAGAATAGTTTTCAGTTGACAGATGTGCTGCCTCGAGGGTTGAACGGAACCCAGATGTTGTCTGTTTGCATTTGAAAATGGCTTGTAGGTTTCTAAAAATCAGGTAATCATCCAGTCAAACAGCATATTAATTGTGTATGTGATTAGGATATGTCATGATTTTTTATTTTATTATTATTCATTTTGATTTGAAATGAATAGTGTATGATTTGATAGTTTAGACTAGACTGACGTAGTTTGGCTTTATTCGCATTATTACAATGTAATAACAATCATCTTTGAAGATAAATAGATTCTTTGGACCACCTAGTGTGCCTCCCATCTCTAAATAAACCATCTAGCTAGTACTAATGTTGCATCACTTACCCCATTTATTAACTTTTAACCATTTAATGTGCATGATCTCTTGTGATTTACTAACAACGGCCATTTATCTTCTCTCCAGTCCTCTAAAATACATCCTATAATAATAACTCTGATTAATTATTAGTAATGTATTTGTATCATAATTACTATAGTAAATTTACATAAATACGTAAAATGTAATACAAATTTAGTTTGGTAAATGTTTCCATGTAAATCTGAAAATGGGGGCAAGTAATTCGTAAAACCTTTTTAGGCCTAGTTTTCTCACCCGCCCACCCCCGCCTCCTGTGTGTTAACCAACTCTCTGGTCCCTTTTCCAAGCTGGAGCATCCAACCGGTCTGGATGCCGATGTTGCGGCCCAGACGAAGAGGCCCGAACTGGTTAGTTCTCCAGCTCAGAGCTTAACAAAGAAGTACCAGGAGACCAAAGAACTGCTGCAGCTGCAGGAACTGAAAAAGCGCAATATGCAGGCGCAGCTTGGCCTCTCGCTTTCTCACACTGCCGCCAAGGAACCTTGCCTTTCTGACTCCCCCAAAACACCCGTCTCAGAAAGCCCTCCCCCCGATCTTATCCAGAAAACCGTTAGTTTCGTCATACAGGATAGCGCAGACAGGATCAGTCAGATAGAGGAACTAACGTCCGGCAGGCCACTAACCCTGAGTGTGTTGGTTAGGCTTCTGCGATCACTTGAGGGTGCAAGTCAGGAAGTAGACAGGCAGGGCAGCAGTCAGAAGCTTTTGGATACATGGAAGTACGAACAGGAGGCAGAGAACGAAACCATAAAAAAGAGCTTAGCCAAGGCGGGCGAAAGCATCCGGAACTACGAGTCCCGTCTGTTGACCATGGAGGATATGCTGGAACGGGTTCACAGGCAGAAGGTGGAGAGCCTTAAAACCCAGTACGGCCCCCTCTGCAAGGTGGAAGATCACCCTGAAATGCACGAGATCACCATTGGCACGCTGTCGCAGAGGGCCGAGCTGCTGACCAGCGAGAACGCGGCGCTCACCCGGCGCTACCAGGAGATGCTGAACCAGCTGACCGAGGCCGACAGGGAGATCGACCGGCTGAAAGTGGAGCTGAGCGCCCTGCAGGAGGGGAAACGACACCTGGCGCTCGCGGAGGAGCTGAGGCGCGTCAAGGCCCGGCTGGCCGAGAGCGAGGCCAACGCCATCGACAGGGAGTACTACGAGAGGGAGCTGAACGAGAAGTCCCACAGGCTCCACGAAGCCCTGGTGACGCTGGAGATGCTGGGGGACAGCCTAAAAGACACAGAGAGGAGACTGCAGCTGAAAGAGGCCACTCTCAGAGGGCTGGGCTTCCACATGGAGGATTCCCAGCCCGATCAGTCCCCGCTGGAGGGAGAGCAACTCGGGGAGAAGCTAGCCGCTGCGGAGGCCAAGCTGTCCGAGACTGACATGCTCCTCCAGTCTTCAGAGGGGCGCTGCAAGGAACTCCAAGCCCAGAACGCAGAGCTTAAGACCCGGTGTCAGGAAGCTGTTCGGGTTGGGAGTCAGAAGGTTCTAGAGGTGCAGAATGAAAGCTGGACGATGCAAGTGGAAGAGGAGATAGCAAGTAGTGATAGAGGAGAAGTAACGGCACATGTTGTTGATGAAGAATGGATGCAGACGGATGAGAAGCAGGTTGTAGATAAAGAGGTGATCCAGGAAGTAGAAGGGGTTATACAGGAAGTCGTAGGGGACCTCAAGAGGAAGTCGGTAGCCCTCAGCACGGTGTTAGAGATGCTGATGAAGGTAGACTGTAACGTGGAGCTGATGCGTAGCGATTTGAGAAGCACTTTACTTAGCACAGATGGCCTTGAGACTGCTGGAGAGGAGCGAGTTGAGGTGAGTGAGATGCTGGCGGAGATGTTGGTAGCGGGAGTGGAGTTCTGGAGCCAGTTGCTAGGCGCTATGAAGGTCAGCTCCGGTTGGTCGGAGAGTGAACCTTCCTTTGAAAGGTGCGTTGCTGAGCGTATGGTGGCAGAGAAGAGGGCTCTGCTATTGGTCAGCCGTCTTGCGCCACAGACGAAGGCTGACGGCGAAGCGACGATGTCGGAGACGCCGTCCGACGCGGCCGTTTTGAAAGATCTAGCGGCGACCTTACGAGAGAAAGTACGTTTATTCACCCATATTGCCTCCGCCGTCACCATGTCGCCCAACAGCAAGCTTATGCCTTTGGTTCTAGCTAGCTTTTCGGGCAGTTCCAAGAAAGGTTGGTCAGAGTATCTGTGGGACGCCATGACGGAGGCCCACAACTCCTACCTCCTCAGTAGGCTGAAATTCCAACATGCCATATGGCCGAACGTCAGCCAGGTTCAAACTGGCAGTTCCGACTGTCCAAACTGCCTTTATCTTCAAAACCAGAACAGAGATCTCCAATGCAAACTGCAAGACTTTCAAAATCGTCTGTCAGGCAAGGAAAGGCAAAGCGGAGACGACCCGACAGCACCGAAGACCCGCATTCAGATTGAGGGAGAGCCCGTAGACTCCCTGGAAAAGGCCATTCAGCTCCAGGACATGATCGCCAAGCACAAGAAGGAACTGCGAGAGGTGAAAGACGTCTACGAGCGAGAGGTGGAGAAGCTCCGGCAAGAGGTGGCCACCGCGGGCGAGATGCTGCGCTCGCTGTCCGAGGAGAACGTGAAGGAGATCGACTCCCTCACCGTCTGCATGGAGAACCTGAAGCGGAAGCACGAAGTCGAGCGGAGGAACATCTTGGAGAACTTCCAGAGGGAAATGGAGGAGCTGCGAAGCGTGCTCGGCCCGGAAGGCGACGGCCCTGAGGCTCGCGGAGCGCTGCCTGCCGAGTCCACCACCTCCACCCTCAAGGGTCGCCTCCAGGAGCTGGTGGCCCAGGTCCTAGCCCTGACGGAGGAAATGAGGCGGCGCGAGCAGCGGGGAGACGCGCCGACTCTCCGGCTGAAATACGAGAAAGATCTGGAAAGCCTGAAGGTGGAAGCGTTCCCTTGTCCCTTGCTGTTCGCCATCCGTGATGCCTTGTGTCTCCTTGTGGCGCCCCCAGACCCACCCCACCTCCCCCTCCGTTCCCTTCCCCAAACCCCCTCCCTTGACCTACCTAACCCAGCTGACCTTCCCTCTGCTCTCTGTAGACTCTTTATCTTTCCGTGTTGCATGGTGACTAACCCTGTCCTGTAGTGCATGCGGTCGTTGGCGCTTAGTTGCGTAGCACGCCGAGGAACCCATTTTGTTGTTCGATTCGCTACCAGTACCGTGGCGGAGGTTAGGTTAGCCTAGCCGATGTTTGAGCACATCTTGTGTTCAGTTCCAACATGCATCCACATATTTTGTGAGAACATCTAGACTAGCTGTCCAGTTTTTAAGTTTCTCATGAAATGAGTTCCTCTGTAGTGTTAGTTTGATGTGCTTAACATTTTTTGATGTTCCTCAGACTGATTACAAAGACAAAGAGTTAACCCATTTTCTTATTGAAACAGAGTTTGGGGAAATCATTTCCAGTCTCTTTGTATTTTTGTTTCTTTTTTTTTTTAACCACCGAAAAATACACAAGGTTTACTTCTTTGTCTTTGTATCTCGTTTTGACTGAAACGTTAACTTTCCCTTTCTAACTGGTAACTTGTGAATATTATCTTGAAAGAAAATGCTAATGATTCATTGGCTAAATTGTTTATCAAGACAAATGGAAAAGGGTTAGAGTGCCAGCACACGGTTAAACTTATACGAATGTATGCTTGTGTAAGCAATTATTTTAATTTAGTTTAGTTAGTGTTCACTATGCATTACTCTCCATATAAGGTAGTTTCCATATGCAGATTCGCTTCTGGACCTGTTTCTGCCAGCAACAGATGGGATGGGTTTTTGAGCAGCGGTCAATGAGTTTGTGCAAGGAGCCATTTTATCATTCCTGTCAGATTTGTCTGCGTAGCTCATGTCTTTAAAGATCTATCTGTATATCTATCTGTATATCTACCTCATCCTGTATTGACTCTTTAATAGTTGAGAATAGCTCAGTTGCGTATACCCACAACCCCTTCATCCCTAAACAGGATGTGAAGGCTCTAGTGTCTGGCACTCTATTGCTGTCTCTCTCTTTCCTGCTCTCTCTTTCTCTCTCAATCTCCCTCTGACTCTCTCTCTCTTGCACTCTTTCTAACTCTTGCTCTCTCTCATTCTACCCCTATAATTTTCACTCTCTTTCTCCTTCATTCTACCCCTATCGCTTTCCTCTCTCCCGCTCACACACGCAATGCCAACCTAGACGCACAGACGAAGTGTCTAAGCAGAAGTACAGGTGCCGCTCACTGTCATGTCAGTGCAGGAAGTCTCAGTTTACCCTGCGGGGGGCGGGTTAGTTGGCTCAGCAAGGCCTGGCTTCCGAGCGCTGGAGAGTTATCCCTGGGACAACAGGCTGGGGCGGCCATGTTTGTCTGTCTGGGCCCGCGGCAGGGACAGAAGGGGGCAGACCCCTCTGACTGAGCGCTCAGATTAGCGTTCCTGAATAGAGGACGGAAGCAGGCCCAGGTTCGGCGGTCGAGACAGACGGAAGGCCATTCAAATCCTCTCTGGTGGAAACATGCACTGTAATTATAATAGCATCGGTGAATGGTTTCCCCCCTGTTTTCAAAGCGCGCTGGTTGGGATTACTCCCCTACCCCGCCGACCAGCCCCACCCCGTTCTCCGCGTTGCTGTAAGGCGTTAGAGCGAGGCTGGGAGCCTTTTGTTGTTTTGACGCTGGCGGAGTGACCAATGCGCCTCGCGATGAAGATGCATTGGGTTTGTGTGTGCGCTAGCTTGATCCTTTCATGAGTCAGACGGCTCAGCGGGTTAAGGCGTTGGCCTCATGATCGGAAGGTTGTGCGTTCAAACCCCCGGCTGTGGCTATGTGACGTTGTGTCCTTGGGAAAGGCACCTCACCCTACTTGCCTCAGGGATAATGTCCCTGTACTTAATGTAAGTTGCTTTGGATAAAAGCGTCTGCTAAATGAGGTATTATTATTATTATTATTATTATGAGTTGAGGTTGTGGATCCAGGTCTGATCCCACATTCCATCCAACAGTTAGCCAACATATTCGCCTCATAGCTTTTACGGACATAAGAGTTCAGGCAATCTCAACAGGATTCAGATATTACACCAGACGTGAACTTGAGTTTTTTTTTAAAGAGCTGGCCCAGACCCCATTTGGCACAAACCTGGCTGGGATATCTGTTCCCCCCTCCTACGGGGGAGTTAGGACGCGCCCTCACCCCTTTTCCTGCCCACACATTCCTTTAACATGTTCGAGGATTCCGTCGTTCTTTTAACCCTCCGCTAACCGCCGGCTCGTGGCTAACGTGCTGTAGCTAGCTGCGTGTTTGCCGCCGTGTCCGTGAAGCGGCTCTTCGCCCAGGTTGAGGCTGGGAGGCGCTGGAGTTCCCCTTGGGTCGGTTCACCCGGTCAGGGGCAACTCTTGGTGCTGGCCGAGGCCGCGTATGAATGGATGGATGTGTGTGTGTTCGTTCTGAATGGGTATCTATGCGCCCTGTTGGCACGCGTGCTCCGTGTGGATGTGGCTGATTTTGTGTGCGTTTGTCTGTGTGTGTGCTGACTGTGTCCTCTGCCCCCGGCAGGCCACCTGCGAGCGGGGCTTTGCCGCCATGGAGGAGTCCCATCAGAGGGTGGTGGACGAGCTGCTGAGGAAGCACCAGCGCGAGCTGGAGAACCTGCAGGACGAGAAGGAGCGGCTGCTGGCCGAGGAGACGGCCGCCACCATCTCTGGTCAGTGTGCTGCTCCTGACAGGAAGACAGGAAGCTGCAGGACAGGAGAACAGGAAGCTAGAAGCAGGAAGTGACAGGAGAACAGGAAGCTGCAGGACAGGAAGCAGCAGGACAGGAGAACAGGAAGCTGCAGGACAGGAGAACAGGAAGCAGCAGGACAGGAGAACAGGAAGCTGCAGGACAGGAGAACAGGAAGCTGCAGGACAGGAGAACAGGAAGCTGCAGGACAGGAGAACAGGAAGCTGCAGGACAGGAGAACAGGAAGCAGCAGGACAGGAGAACAGGAAGCAGCAGGACAGGAGAACAGGAAGCAGCAGGACAGGAGAACAGGAAGCAGCAGGACAGGAGAACAGGAAGCTGCAGGACAGGAGAACAGGAAGCAGCAGGACAGGAGAACAGGAAGCTGCAGGACAGGAGAACAGGAAGCTGCAGGATAGGAGAACAGGATGCTGCAGGACAGGAGAACAGGATGTTACAGGACAGGAGAACAGGATGTTGCAGGACAGGAGAACAGGAAGCTGCAGGACAGGAAGCAGCAGGACAGGAGAACAGGAAGCTGCAGGATAGGAGAACAGGATGCTGCAGGACAGGAGAACAGGATGTTACAGGACAGGAGAACAGGATGTTGCAGGACAGGAGAACAGGAAGCTGCAGGACAGGAGAACAGGAAGCTGCAGGATAGGAGAACAGGATGCTGCAGGACAGGAGAACAGGATGTTACAGGACAGGAGAACAGGATGTTGCAGGACAGGAGAACAGGAAGCTGCAGGACAGGAAGCAGCAGGACAGGAGAACAGGAAGCAGCAGGACAGGAGAACAGGAAGCAGCAGGACAGGAGAACAGGAAGCAGCAGGACAGGAGAACAGGAAGCTGCAGGACAGGAGAACAGGAAGCTGCAGGACAGGAGAACAGGAAGCTGCAGGATAGGAGAACAGGAATATGCAGGACAGGAGAACAGGAATATGCAGGACAGGAGAACAGGAAGCTGCAGGACAGGAGAACAGGAAGCTGCAGGACAGGAGAACAGGAAGCAGCAGGACAGGAGAACAGGAAGCTGCAGGACAGGAGAACAGGATGTTACAGGACAAGAAGTTAGAAAGTTATGAGACAGCTAAATCCTTTGGGCTCTCTTTATTTTGGGGTTTGAGAGGTGAAGCTCCAGAGGTTGTTGACTCACCCTAAATGGCATTCCTTTCTCAATCCCTTCATTAATCTCTGGCCTTGGATCAGATCCTAGCCTCTGTTTTGATGCTGTCGGTCAGTAACACCCCAGATAGGCTGTCTTAATGTAATGGATTCATTTAGCTTACCCCTTGATCTGCGGTCAAATGCTTTCATACTCAGCTGTATATACACACATACAGTATATATAAATATGTAGATCAGAGCCTAATCCCCCTCCAGTGGGACCAGTTTAGTTCTTAATGAGATGCTCATGACTGCTTTATTAAGGTTCTGTAAATGTACGATGCAAGTTGGTTAAAACACAGAATCAGAATGGGGTTTATTCGCTATGCAAGATTAACAAACATAGAATTCACTGTGGCAGAAATGAGCAAACATAGAACATATACATGGCATACTAATAAAAAACGAATACAATGTAAAATACACTACAAATATGATACAAATAACAAATAATACAAATGCTACAAACAACATGGAAGTACAAGTACTGACTCAAATGGACAACACAACACATCCCCACTATAGTCTGCAAAACACTAATGTTCATGTGACAATCAGACGCTTGCTGTTCTAGCCCCAAATAAAATGTTGTGGTTGCCCGTAGCGATCGAGGCGATGAAGAACGCCCACCGGTCGGAGCTGGAGAAGGAGCTGGAGAAGGCCCGCAAGGCCGGCAACAACACGGAGAACGCAGACATCGAGGAAATCCGCAGGCAGCACGAGTACGTTTGAACCTCCTTCCAGAACGTTCAGTACTACCCAGGAGGAGCCAGGAAGGCCGGGACGCTGCCCTTGTCGCGACACGAATCCGCCCTTGCTTGGGTTTCGAGTCGTTTACTTGAAATTCGATTCTTGCTTTGAGGCGCTGACTCAGCTACCTGACTTGAGTTCGCGTCAGTTCCCCCCCCCTCCCCCAACACTCGCTTGACAAGTAGATGACAGATAGAGATAAACCCCCTTGATTTATTACTTTAACGAGTCTTCAGTCTCAGATAAGATAATCCTTCATTCGTCCCGCAGTGGGGGAAATTGCAGGCAACCGCAAAATATAGTACAGCACTCAGAATAAATATTTATTAAAAAAATACTAAATACGAAACAATTTCTCTCTAAATTTGACATCTAGTCTGACAAGATTACGCTGCGAGAAACTACGGTTCCCAGAGTGCTGTGGGGCAGCTGGGCTGGCCCTGATTGACGCCGTGTGGCAGACCGGAGCATGTGGGGGTTTAGGGTGGCCGTGGCAACCTCAGAGCATGCCAGGAGAGGGTTCCCACAGAGAGGTTCATGACTCCACTGGTCTGTCCCTGCCAGAGAGTTTTTTTTAAAGCTGATGTTGTTGCTAGGTGATCATAGAAACTTATGGCCAAATGCTGGGTGGCTGGGTGGGTTTAGGGGGTGGGTGGGTGGGTGGTTTAGGTGCTGGCTGGGTGGGTTAAGGGGGTGGCTGGGTGGGTTTAGGGGGTGGCTGGGTGGGTTTAGGTTTGGGGGCGGGCTGGGTGGGTGGGTTTAGGGGCTGGCTGGGTGGGTTTAGGGGCTGGCTGGGTGGGTTTAGGGGCTGGCTGGGTGCATTGGTGGAGGATATAGCAGCAGGGTGGATGGGTTGTAGGCTGCAGGGGCTAGCTGGTATGGAGGGTACAGGGGGTGGGTGGGTGTCGGGCGGCGGAGTGCTCAGGGCCTGGCTAGGTGCAGGAACCAGGCCGGGGGGAGGGTTCAGGATGAGCAGACAGTGCCAGTATGTGTTGCCCCCTCGGTGCGATGTGCCAGCTGTAACCATGGTAACCGGGAGCTGAAGGAGCATGGCGACCTTGCCAAGCTTTGGAATTTCAGACTCAGTTAAAGTCGCCCCAAGGATGAAGCCTGTCTGGCTACCTGCCTGCCTGGCTGGTCTGTCTGCATGCCTGCCTGTCTGGCTGTTATGGCTGCCTGTCTCTCTCTCTCTCCCTCCCTCTTGTTCTTTATTTCTCTCTCTCTCTGGCGCCGAGGCTGTGTTTGACCCTGCGTCTGTGTGCGTGCCACAGGGAGGAGCTGTGCTCGTTCCAGCGGGAGATCGAGGTTCTGTCCGAGCAGTACTCCCAGAAGTGCCTGGAGAACGCCCACCTGGCCCAGGCCCTGGAGGCAGAGAGGCAGGCCCTCCGCCAGTGCCAGAGGGAGAACCAGGAGCTCAACGCACACAACCAGGTGGAAACACAACACACACACATGCACAAACCGTGTCCATCAGGGGTCTCCGATCCTGGTCCGAGGGCCGCTGTCCTGAAGGTTTTTGCTCCAGCACACCTCCACAGAGCTTGATAACGACGCTTCATTAGAATCAGCTGTGCTGGAGCAGGGAAACATCTAAAATCTTCAGGACAGCGGCCCTCGAGGACCAGGATTGGAGACCCCTGGTGTACATGATCACAGGCACCAGCCTCTTCACCCCCCCCCCCTTGTTCAGTCTATCTCTCTCTGTCTCACACACACACACCAGTTCTGATCTTGTTGTCGTTGTGTTGTCAGGAGCTTAACAACCGCCTGGCAGCAGAGATCACTAAGATGCGCTCCATGAACAGTGAGGAGGGAGGAGGAGACGGCTGCACCCTGGTCCAGGGCAAGGAGCTGTACGAGCTGGAGGTAGGCCCAAGTTTAAACCCCAGTACTAATATTAGGCCCAGTCCTGGTTCCAATACTAAGCTCAGTCCTAGTACTAATATTAGGCCCAGTCCCGGTCCCAATACTAAGCTCAGTCCTAGTACTAATATTAGACCCAGTTTTTGTCCCAGTACTAATATCAGCCCAAAAAAATTTAATCCAGGACCTTTCCTATTCCCAGTACTAATATTTGGCCCAGTCCTGATCCCAATACTAAGATCAGTCCTAGTACTAATATTAGTCCCAGTCCTGGTCCCAATACTAAGCTCAGTCCTAGTACTAATATTAGGCCCAGTACTAATATCAGCCCAATTTTTTTAAATCCAGGACATTTCCTATTCTCGGTACTTAAAATGAGGCCCAGTACTAGACCTGATTCCAATTTCAGGCCCAGATCTAGACGCAGACTCAGGCCTTGTCCTAAGGACTAGACCCCCTCCCTTGCTGGCCCAATGCTGTCCAGAGATGCTGCTGCTTCTGACCTGCTGTTGCGTCTCTGCCCAGGTGATGCTGCGGGTCAAGGAGTCCGAGGTTCAGTACCTGAAGCAGGAGATCAACTCACTGAAGGACGAACTCCAGGCCGCCCAAAGAGTACGTGCCTGTCAGAGGTCAAGGTTCAACTTCACACTCAAAAATCATAATCATCGAAACTTCGAAAAGGCTGACGGTGTGTGTGTGTGTACGCGCTCAGGATAAGAAGTACGCCACTGACAAGTACAAGGACATCTACACGGAGCTGAGCATCGTGAAGGCCAAAGCGGAGCGGGACCTGGGCAGGCTGAGAGACCAGCTGCAGCTGGCCCACGAGGCCCTGGGGGAGCCCACTCTGGAGGAGGTGGAGCGGGGAGGCTACGGTACGCGCACACACACACACACACACACACACACGACATGCACACAGCTCATATCCTAGTCTAATAATAATAAGTCTAATACAGCTCGGATACACTTCCTGTCTAACTTAGCTAACGGCACTGTTAGTGGGGGCTAGCAGTGCTGTTCTAGTGAGTTGGGGCCAGAAGTACTGTTCTAGTGAGTGGGGGCTAGAAGTACTGTTCTAGTGAGTTGGGGCTAGAAGTACTGTTCTAGTGAGTGGGGGCTAGAAGTACTGTTCTAGTGAGTTGGGGCTAGAAGTACTGTTCTAGTGAGTGGGGGCTAGAAGTACTGTTCTAGTGAGTTGGGGCTAGAAGTACTGTTCTAGTGAGTGGGGGCTAGAAGTACTGTTCTAGTGAGTGGGGGCTAGAAGTACTGTTCTAGTGAGTGGGGGCTAGAAGTACTGTTCTAGTGAGTGGGGGCTAGAAGTACTGTTCTAGTGAGTGGGGGCTAGGCAGCAGTTAGCACGCATCTCAAACTGAGCTCCTTCTGCGCTCTCCTCTCAGATATCATGAAGTCCAAAAGCAACCCAGACATTCTCAAGATGGCCGCCGCCGCCGCCAAACGCTCAGAGCGCACCATGAGGTCAAAGGTAGGGGTTCCCTCGCCCCCCCCCACACACTGTCCCAGCATCAGCAGCCAGCTCTAAGCACACCTCACACAATCAGGCCTCTAGATCAAAGATTTGAATCTTTAAACTCGGGTTGTCTGTCATTAGTCTCGCAAGACAAGTGCAGAAAGAGCCGGAAATAGTTTTTATTTGAAGGGAGCGGGTCCCAGGCAGTAGAGGTCTCCCTTCCCCTGTGAAAGGTTCATGTTTTTTTTGGTGTGTGTGTTGTCGCAGACCGCCACCTAGTGGCCAACCACTGTAACAGCATTTAAACGGCACACCGCAAAGCGATCGCTTCATCCCCAAAGCAAACAAGCAAGAACGCCCTCGCCATTTGAACATTTGACCTCCTAATTGATTGCAACCAATCGCTGCATGTGTGTACCGGCCGCCTTGTGTATGTGCTCGAGCAGGGGTGGGCAATTCCGGTCCTCGAGGGTCGCTGTCCTGAAGGTTTTAGATGTTTCCCTGCTCCAGCACACCTGATTCTAATGAAGCGTCGTGATCAAGCTCTGCGGAAGCCTCATAATTAGAATCAGGTGTGCTGGAGCAGGGAAACATCTAAAACCTTCAGGACAGCGGCCCAGGGTTGGGGACCAACTGTGCTAGAGCTAACCCGGAGACGGAGATGGATCTCTCTCTCGTCTAACAGGCACGTGCCGGTGTGTTCTCCCCCCCTTTCTGTCCTCAGTCTGTGAGTCGGGACATGCCCTGGGACAGCTAGGGCTGCCTGTGGATCCATAGGCCTACCCTTCTCCTTTTAGGTAAACCCAAACCCAGACCCTCACTACAGAGCTGTGCTCCCTCCACAAGGTCCACCTTTGAGAGTCCATCTGGGAATGTGGAGGGGTGGAATGTGTCTGTGCGGCTTGTTATATCGGATGAGATGCGGGGGGGGGGGGGGGGGGGGGTGTTGCACAGAAAGAGGGTGTGGGGCGGTGTGTGTGGGTGCGTGCGAGTGTGAGTGTGTGTGTGACTGCATAGGATGTGTGTATGTATATGTGCGTCGCTTGACGGATGGAGGTCACATTCAGCCCAAACACACTCGTCCACACACATCAGATGCACCCTGCGTACTGTACATGCACACACATGCAGAACACACGGAGAGACACGCACACAGCGTCAGCAGCCGGCTGGTGTCTCCTCGGTTACCGTGGGTCTCAGACCTGCAGGGCTCCTCCCACAGAGCTCATCAGCCCTCACATTGGGGGGGGTCTGTACGGGTGGGAGGGTGTCAGCATCTTTTACCACCGGGGTCTTTCCTTGTCGATTTTGATCTCTTTGAACGCGTGTCGTATTCGTGTGTGTGGGTGTGTCTGTCTTAACAAAGAACGGCTGGTCGGTTAGAGCTCACATTTCACAGGACGGTCGGGGTGATGTGAGAACTTCCGTTTTCAGCTTTGTCACTAACTTATTTTTTTATCGTTTTCTCTCCCCCTGTGTTCTCTCCCTCCCTTCTCTTTCTCTCTTGGTCTTTCGTTTTTCTCTCGTACTTCCTCACTCTCATTCTGTCTGTCTATTCTTCTCTCTCTACCCCCTCTCGTCTCGTTCTGTCTCTGTTTCTGTCTCTGTCTCTCTCCCCCCCTCCTCTCATTCTGTCTCTCTCTCTCTGTTTCTCTCCTCTCTGTCTCTGTCTCTCTCTCTCCCCCCGCCTCTCGTTCTGTCTGTTTCCCTCTCCCTCCCCGCCCTCTTCTTTCTCTCTCTGTCTCCTCTCTCTGCCTCCCCCCCCCCCTCTCCTCTGTCTCTCTCCCTCCCCCCCCCCCTCCTCTCGTCCTGTCTCTGCAGAGTTTGAAGGAAGGCCTGACAGCTGAGCAGAGACTCCACCTGTTCGACAACAAAGACACTAAGGAGTTCTGACAGGGACGTCCAGTCCCCCGGCACTGCATGTTTAGAGGCTCACTAGATTTTAGCTCTGTAATGTACTTACTTAGAAACACACTGGTCACAAACACACACGCAATGTGTATATATATTATATATACAGTATATATATAAAAACACATGGTATAAAGTTTCAATTTCATGTCTATAGAAGAAGAGTCTGCATTCTATGCACTTCGATTACTGTGACATTTGTTTTTCGCGTTTTGATTTTTGCCATGTCTTATTGTAAATACGCGGTATTGTTTTTAATGAAGCGTCTTACCGAGCATCCACTAAAATCACGGCCGAGTAAGCTACTGTTCGAACTCCTTTAGACTGCCGCTAGCCGAAGGAGTAAGCGACGGATCGGATACCCCTCACCGGCGACAGGAGCTGCATGGGCTTCAGGCCCGTGTATGGTGTGGTCAGTGTGCACACGTCGAAGCTTTCTTCCAAACCCCTTATCGTTTCAGCACAGATGGAAGTCTCCGCTAAATAAACAAGCTATGGGAGGAAAACGTTTGCCCGCATCACTGTACCAGCAAACTGATCTGTTGCACAGGATTTTGCTCATAGACACACGCATCATAGATGATGTTTTCGGAAATCTTGGACCGTTTTGGAAATAATCCCTTGATAAGTGACTGCTGAATGCGTATGGATGGGATCCACTGATTATAAAAACAAAATGAATATAAATATATATATTTACATTTAAATCGTTTTCCTCTCCCATCACTGTCAGGATATTGGTCCAGTTTGTGGGAGAAACTTATTGGGTTATGTTTGTAGACATGTTCAGTGGCAGTCCCTGTGTATTTATTTAAATGGTTTGGGGGTTTGTTGCTCATTCCCATTCTCACTGTACTCTCTTATTGTAAATATACAGCAAATGTACACCAACTGACAACAGATTTATTAGCAATAAATATTTTTGCACCATGTGTTTGAATGTTTTCGAATTGGTCTCCTTTCTGTCGTGGAGTTGTATTCTGGCTGATAACCAACCCAGAATTTGGCATGCAAAGTTGTCTCTGCTGCCCCTGTAAGAAATGGTTACAATAAATCTTTATAATCAGATATAGATTGATGCTGCATTCTAATGTGTTTAAGGATAAAACGCCATACTCATGTATTGTCGTGGTGGTGTTGGGGGGGGGGGGGGGGGGGGGGGGGGGGGCGACGACGACGACGACGACGACGACGACAATTTGAACCCTTCATAGAAAATAAGTTATGTTAGGCACTACACACAACTGTGAGGCAGCATCCTCCACAACAAAATATAATTCAAAGCTCACCAATGAGCACCTCCACGTGTGTATGAGAATGGCCCTGACTCCATTTAAGCCCAGGTTTAACAGCTCGATTATCCCCAGAAGTGGGGGAGTTGAATATAAGCAAAGTCATGCCCTTTATTTTAATGTGCACATTGTGCATATTTTTTTTAAGTTCAGTTCTGTGTTACATGAGAGTAAATATTGTCAGAAAGTTTTAAATTGTCCTGAAATCATTTGATTTACAAGGGAGATATAGATTAGATGCAGATGTTCATAAAAGTACTAGACCACTTAAATATATATCACACGAAGTTAGACATTATGATCTTCCGGACTTTCGCTTCATGTAAGGGTACAAGTTTGATTCCCGGCTGTGACTAGGGTACTTCACCCTACTTACCTCGGGGGAATGTCCATGTACAGTAATTGCAGTAAGTTGCTCTGAATAAGTGCATCTACTATAACCATCTTATAACTACTTTTTTTTTAACCTGGTGGAAAGATTGATATTGCTTATAAAACTGTGACCGTCTGACATCCAGAAGTCGGTTGCCGGTTCGATTCCCAGCTTTGCCAGATGGCGTTGTGTCCTTGGGCAAGGTACTTCACCCTACTTGCCTCAGGGGGGTATTTCTCTGTACTTGCTGCAAGTTGCTCTGGATCTGCTGAATTACTTGTCCCAATGAAGCAGTCACAGCAGAACACCCACACTGACTCACTGTGATCTGAATCTGATCACCAGCTGACAGACCACTGCTGAAGCATCACACGGACGGACCAACTGATCTGAATCTGAATCTTATCGCTAGCTGAACTCCTGCTGAAGCATCACACGGACGGATCAACTGATCTGAATCTGAATCTGATCGCCAGCTGAACTCCTGAAGCATCACACGGACGGACCAACTGGGAATCAAACAAGTACGAATGACCCCATCCAACAAACACGGACGTTTTTTTGTGATTTATTTATTTTTGCGCATTAAATAAGATGATCTGGGTTACGGTCTCGGAAAAGATGAGCTCCCCTAACGACATGACCCGTGGGACAGATTGTTGAATTGGACGTTGAACCCACCCCCCCCCCCCCCCCCCCCCCCCGGGCGGTGGGTAAGTTTGTCCGTCTGGCAGCAGCGTTAGCACGGCTCCGCACGGCTCTCTTTGTCTCTCCTCCAGGCCCGCCTGGCCCGCCTAGCCCGCTGTTAGCTCGCTAACCTCAGATGAAGTCATCAGCAGCACCTTGGTACCAAACTGCCATCAAGCTCTCCAGCTCGTCATGGAGAACCCGTCAACCACCTCGTTAGCTCTTCAGCCAGGTACAGACCTACTTACCACCACTTCCACTGGGTTAAATCCATAAAAAAAGCGACGAATCTGATTTCAAAGTGATTCCGCGATATGAAAACGTCAGACTGGTTGTGGGAGTTAGCATGGTTAGCATCGCTAGCTGGTTAGCATCATTAGCGTCGCTAGCTGGTTAGCATCGTTAGCTAGCTCTCTAGCATGATCTCCTGAGCTGGATCATGTCAGCATGTGTGTTAGTCCAACAGTGTCTGGATGATTTGAGGAGAACTCTTTAACAATACTTGTTAAGATTTTACCTACCGACTTCAAAATTGGCTTAAAGTTGAAGTATTATAATTACATATTTCTACGTTGTTTGTATTCATGCCTTTGTCAGTCACCTAGCGGGTCAGTCAAACTAACGAAGCTGTAGAAAGCTTGACTCTTTATTGTAGTGTTTATGTATGTTTATTAACTAATGAAAAGTGGTTTTGGATAGGCAAAATGATGACACATTAAGAGACTACACAAACAGTTCATAAAACGTTGTTAAACATTGTATGATTATCTCATTGGCTGACTGCAAACCGTTCAATATGTTTTGAAAGTAAGTCCTCAATCTCTCTGTCCCTTCTGCAGTTGCCATGGAGCAACCACAAGGGAATGTGAATAACCTCCAGCCTCAAGACCTCTCCTTAACCTGCAGTCTCCCGGCTGTGATGGACCTCACCAGGAGAAGCGAGGAATGTCATCCCAAAGCCAGCTTGACTCCAAAGGTCAAGTCCTCGTCCTCCTGGTACACGAACTCCGGCAGCAGCAAAGCTCTGCCCTTCCCCGAGCCGTCGTCCGATCCGAGGCTTCCCTCTGGAGACCAGATCCAACCGGACAACGCCTTCTCCAACACCACGGTCACGCTGTCGTACGTGAGCAGGTCTCACGTCTTCTCCGCCCACGAGTCTCGCCCCTCGCCCCTCTGCGGCGTACCGTCGGTCAGCAGATTCTCTCTCCGCCCCGCCTCTTGCAAAATGGACGGAGCGAATGATGAGATGGTGGAGCTCAACCAGGCAGGGAGTGAGCGCTCCCTGCCCCAGCAGGGTGAGAGGCCCATGAACCTAGCCTCCCAGTCCCAGCCGACATGCCGAGACGCGTACCCGGCTCAGCCAAGCGAGAACGCGGCCGGGACGCGACGGACGCGGCCTCCTCGAGAGCTCAACGGAGGCTGCGCCGCGAACGGCGTCGTCAACGGAGGGCTGAGGAACGGCGTCTGCGCCGAGGCCCTCCCGGACCCCGAGAACGGCAGACGGGAGAGGAGTGACTCCGAAGTGCTGCTCCTCATCTCCAGGACGGAGAATCCGGCGCTGCTTCCGAACAGGAGCCCTGGAGGTGGCCTGTGCATCCTGGGCAGGGAGTACCCCAGCCCCCTGGACGACCCTGAGTCCCCCTCTCCCACCTCGCTGGAAGATGTCTACCTCCTTCCCGAGGCGTCCGGCTCCCCCAGCGCTGACAACTTGCCGGCGGATGCCGGTGGCGACAAGCTGGAGAGGGCGGGAGAGGAGACGCGGCGGAAGGAAGGGCCGGCGTCGGACCCCGGCTCCGGAGGGTTGCGGGAGGACCCCCGCTCGTTGGCTTCGGTATCCGTCATCGACCTGACGGACGAAGGGTCAGCATCAGAGGCCCTGGAGGACGCAGCCAAGGGCGGTGCTTACTCGCCTCGCCTGAACGGTCACACCAAACAAGCGCAGAACAGCTTTGAGAAGAAGAAACTGCCCCCCCGCTCTGGGCGGGGCACCAGGCTGGAGGCCATAATGATGAGTATTAACCCCACCTGGTGTAAAGTGGCAAGAGCTGTGCGGCCCAGCAAAAAAATCAAAGCGACCCAGTCTCAGATCCAGACTGAGATAAGGGCGTCTGAAGCTACCGGCTCCTTATCTGTAGCCCGGAAGGGAGACGAGGAGCGCGCCGCTCTCCCTCCAGAGATCGAAATCAAACCATCTTCGGCTCCCGCACTGGAACAGGGTACAAACAGCATTCACAAAGACACTGACAGCTACACGGCGTCTACCTCAGATTTGGAACTCGCCATTCCTCCTCAACACGCACCCAGCAGCCTCCCTCCAAAAAGCCCCCCCTCTTCGACAGAGGAGGGGCCCCCAACTGAAAAATCGCCACCCCTGTCCGACCCCGAGCCCCCCTCGGTTATCCAGGGTACGGTAGAATCCTCCGCAGCCAAAGCTGAGAAGAAATCTTCCCCAAAACAGAAGGCTAGATCCTCGGCCAGCAAAGCGTCCCCTTCCGCCAAATCGAAAACGACCTCTTCTTCCAAGAGGAAAAGGCCGAAATACAATGCCTGCCAACCCTCCATGTTCTCCCCGAAGGAGCCGGAGATCAGGCTCAAGTACCTCCACTACAAGGAGGAGAAGCGGGACTCGAGGGCCGCGGACAGCTTCTCTCCCTTCGTCCGGGTGGAGCAAAAGCGGGTTCCCTCCACTTGCACCGTCATCAACTACCTAGAGGAGGACGCGGCCAGGCTGAAGAAGGGCCACCAGCAGGCCGGCTCAGGGGGCTTCATCCCTGGGGCCGTCCCCACCACCTCCTGCCTGCAGCCTGGCCGGGTCTCCACCCACAGCCCCTTCCAGAACTCCCTGGTCTGCTGCCTGTGCGGTGGGTCGGCCAACGCCCTCGACCTGGGAGACCTCCACGGACCTTATTACCCAGAAGGCTACAGGCCCAGCGTCAAGACTCCCACCAGCACGGGCTTGAAAGAGGAAGAGGAAGAGGAGGACAGCGACTCGGACTCGTCCTTCGGCAGGAGAGAGAGGAAGTGCGCTCGTCCGCCGGGGATGTTGACCCACCACCGCCCCGCCCCCCGACACGGTCAGGACAAGAGCCTGGCGGGGAGCCACCCCCGGTGGAGCGCAGAGCATTCCAGCAGCCCCGCGGCCAAGCGAGCCAGGCCAGGGGTCGAGGGGGCCGAGTCGGGGGTCCCGGAGGGGGCCGGGGCTGGGCCTGGGGGCCGAGCGACGCAGGACTGGTACGCCCCTCCCGTGGTGCCTCAGGAAGCGAGCGAGTACTGGCTTCACGAGGACTGTTGCATCTGGTCTGCAGGCGTGTTCTTGGTGAAGGGGAAGGTGTTCGGACTGGAGGAAGCAGTCAAGGTGGCACAGAAGACCGTAAGATCATTTTTGTTTGACCTTTATTTGACCTTTGCTTGAAGGTTTTAGATGTTTCCCCTGCTCTAGCACACCTGATTCTAACGAATGATCATTATGAGGCTTCCACAGAGCTTGATAACGACCCATTCATTAGAATCAGGTGTGCTGGAGCAGGGAAACATCTAAAACCTTTAGGACAGCGACCCTCTAGGTCCTGAATTGCCCACCCCTGCTATAGAGGTTATCACCAGTCAAATCCTTAGGGATTATGATGACCAGATACTTTTATTCAAATCTTTACGTGTTGATCCGATTTACAACTTGCTAGCTCTCTTGGTACCTTTGACATTGAAAAAGGGGAACAGCAGAGGTGTCTCATGGGAAACGCGGTCCGGCGAAGAGCATGTTAGCCTGCTGCCATTGGCCCAGAGCTTGGCTAACGTTAGCGTCTGGTTTTCCGGGCTGTTTTCAGACGTGTTCAGGCTGCCAGATCCCAGGAGCCACGCTGGGCTGCTTCTTCAAAGGCTGCCCCAACAAATATCACTACAGATGTGCTCTGCAGTCAGGTAGGTCTGGCCTGGACACATACAACACACACACACAGGCGCTATCTCCCACTGTGCCACGCAACTCCCCCATTCGCAGAGACGACGTGTCCCAGCCTGAGTCTTAAACAACGAGAGGGAAAATACCTGTGCGTGTTGCAAATTGCACAGCTCCCTGTCTAAGGACCTTGTGATGGATATGAACCCATGGACCCATGACCTTCGGATCGGGGGGGCATCGCTCTAAGCTTACAGGCCCCTGAGCCTTATGAGCGATCTCTTTGTCCGATTTTGGTCATTAGGTCTGTCTGGGTCAGACTGAGGGGCTGGGCTGGATAAGAGCGTCTGCTAAACGACTAAAATGGAAATGTCTTGTGTTCGCAGACTGCGTGCTTATCGAAGAGAACTTCTCCATGAAGTGTAGGAAGCACAAGGTGAGAAACCCACCGCTTTTCGACCTGGCGACCGCTTTTGACGGCGCTCGCTCTCGATCGATACGCTTGTGAGGAGATAGAATCAGAATCAGAATGGGGGTTTAATCGCTATGCAAGGTTTACAAACATAGAATTCACTGTGGCAGAAATGAGCAACATGGAACATATATGTAAGATACGGATTCATTTGGGGTTTACATTTAACGACACGCACGTACACACACGCCCAGAGATTGTGTAACACTGTAGTGTTATTTTTGTCATTGTGCTTGATGAAATCTATTGCATCACTCTTGCCGAAATCTCTTCTCGCGGACGCTATAAGGGTTTGTTGATTGGCCGGCTCGGCGGCAAGCTAGATGCTGGGATGCCGGGATCCCTGAAGGATGATCTCTTGGTTCTTTTCTGTTCTAGGACAAGTCACTGAAAGGCCCCCCTGGGAACAGCAGAGAGAGCAGGTGACCGGCCCAGCTGGGAATCACTTCCAGGTTCACTCGGTGAGACTGTTGTGGTGCTGTTTGTGCTTGTTGCTCGCTCGCTCTCTCTCTCTCTCTCTCTCTCTCTCTCTCTCTCTCTCTCTCTGTCTGTCTGTTTCAGTTGCGTTTCTCTCTCTCTCCTTTAATTCTTCCCCCTTTCCCTCTCACATGATATCCTTGAATGGCCTCTCTCTTAATCCCTCCCTCTTGTCCTCACCTCCCTCTCTCTCTCTCCAGAGGTTAGGTCATGCCACTTTTTCCCTTTGTTGTTTTCCTAATACATGACGTTGTGTCCCTGGGCAAGGCACTTCACCCTACTTGCCTCAGGGGGGGGAATGTCCCTGTACTTGCTGTAAAATGTTAAATGCACTGCAAGTTGGATGGTGTTCAAAAAGATGAACCTTCTCCCATGTTTCCGGAATAAAGTGTAGCAACTAGTGAGTTCGAGGGAAGAGTTCACTCCAGTCAGATGAGTCATTTGCAGTTCGTTTTTTTTCCTATCCTGTCTCATACAGGTTTACTAAAACCGTCTCTCTCCCTCTCTCCAACTCTCCCCCCCCCCTCTCTCTCTCTCTCCCTCTCTTCTCTCTCTCTCTCCCTCCGCCTCTCCTTTCCGCTGTCCCTCCCTCCCTCTCTCGTTCTCTCGCGCTTTAGACATTCGATCGCGGCGCTCTCCAGACTTTGGCGCGGAAGCCCGGTAACCATGGTGACAACGGAACCCTGCCCTGCTGATTGACAGGCAGGCTTAGATGGAAGAAAGAAAAAAACACACCCACAAACCTTAAGGAACCCTCTGCTGGGGAGACTCCACTGGACGGCAGGCAGACCTGGAGCCAGCGCCCCTCCTGGTCCAGCCAGACACACCCAGCTCACTAAAGAGACTTTCTGTTTTCGCTTCTATTATACTAATGGCATATCCAAACTGTGCCATAACTTTGTAATTATTTATGAGTTTGGGAGGGGGGGTAGGGGTGGGGGGGGGTCTGCCTCTCCTCCTCCTCATTGAATGGAATGAATAACAATCTTTAGATATTTAATTTTGTAAAGCCTTCTTAAGTACGTCCTTTGGACTTTGGATTTTATTTATTTCGGGGGGGGGGGGGGGGGGGGGGGGGATCTCGTGGCGTTTTGGTTTGCAGTGACCCCGGAGCTTTACTTTGATGTGTTCCGAAGATGTTTCGCGAGGTCTCTCCATGCAGGGAATTGTGGGAACACTTTTAGCATGGTGGCCGAGAGAGAGAGAGAGAGAGAGCAGGAGGAGGAACCATCGATGGGTCAGCTACCCGATAGCTTGTCTGCGACCCTTCTGTAAGGGGTGGTGACCCCGCCCCAGAGAGAGAGGGGGGGGGGGGGGAGTTCATGAACTACGACTGACTTGCACTAAACTGGGGTTGACTGTAGCGAGGCGTAGGATCCTGAAGACAGAATAGCTTTTCATTTGCTCATCTTGTGAATGTATTTGCCCGCCCCTCCACCTGTCGAGGGGGTTTGTAGGAGCAGAAAGCACTGCGGAGCGATGCTTGGCGTAGGAGACTTAAGGACGGCGCCCGGCGTTGCAGTATTGGTTATATTGCGTCGGCTGGCCCTACTGTTTATCTCACTCCTATAACTGCATTTAGACAAGACAGACACATAGTCTAACTGCATTCAGTCAGACAGACAGACATGCAGACACACAGTCTAACTGCATTCAGTCAGACAGACAGACATGCAGACACACAGTCTAACTGCATTCAGTCAGACAGACAGACAGACATGCAGAAACACAGTCTAACTGCATTCAGTCAGACAGACAGACAGACATGCAGACACACAGTCTAACTGCATTTAGACAGACAGACATGCAGACACACAGTCTAACTGCATTCAGTCAGACAGACAGACACACAGTCTAACTGCATTCAGACAGACGCGCATCTTGATTGTTTTCTGTTGGCTTGCAGCACTTTGCACATCTGCTTTATGCTTGAATGTTTAGATGGCAGATAGTTCTTTCAGAAAAACCACTGCAAAAACATTGCGGTGTTTCCCTGTAGAAACACCACTGCAGAACCAGGTGTTCTCCTGTAGAAACACCACTGCAGATCCAGGTGTTCTCCTGTAGAAACACCACTGCAGATCCAGGTGTTCTCCTGTAGAAACACCACTGCAGATCCAGGTGTTCTCCTGTAGAAACACCACTGCAGCTCCAGGTGTTCTCCTGTAGAAACACCACTGCAGATCCAGGTGTTCCCCTGTAGAAACACCACTGCAGAACCAGGTGTTCCCCTGTAGAAACACCACTGCAGATCCAGCTGTTCTCCTGTAGAAACACCACTGCAGCTCCAGGTGTTCTCCTGTAGAAACACCACTGCAGAACCAGGTGTTCCCCTGTAGAAACACCACTGCAGATCCAGGTGTTCTGTAGAAACACCACTGCAGATCCAGGTGTTCTCCTGTAGAAACACCACTGCAGCTCCAGGTGTTCTCCTGTAGAAACACCACTGCAGAACCAGGTGTTCCCCGGTAGAAACACCACTGCAGAGCCAGGTGTTCTCCTGTAGAAACACCACTGCAGATCCAGGTGTTCTCCTGTAGAAACACCACTGCAGCTCCAGGTGTTCTCCTGTAGAAACACCACTACAGATCCAGGTGTTCTCCTGTAGAAACACCACTGCAGATCCAGGTGTTCCCCTGTAGAAACACCACTGCAGATCCAGGTGTTCCCCTGTAGAAACACCACTGCAGAATCCTTGTGTTTCCCTGTAGAACCTGCCCGACAGAACCGGATGTTTTCCCTGACAGGAACACCTGCAATTCATGCTTGTTCAATCAATTCCATTCTCCAATTTAATTTCATGGTTTGACGTAAGCCAACACTATCATTTACCTATAACCACACTCAGTCAAGCTTTGTTGTAGGGTTACTCAAATAGACATGTTAGTTTATTCTGTTATCTTTGCAATTCACTCATGTTACTAATGTAAGCGAGAGAGAGAGAGGCCCTGGGGGCTGTAGATGTGTAGCTTATTTATGAACCGTAGGTTTGAGGCTCGCAGCCTCGCGACATGATAGTATTTGTTGATATGCCAGACAATGTGTTTCTGATATTTCTCATCAGCTTTCATGAACTTTCTTTCTGATGTTTACGTTTTCACAGGAACTTTCTACAAGCCTTGTAACGACTACTAAGTATCATTTCCCCCCTTCTCACCAGCTATAGCGGGCAGACAAAGTGATCTGCCCTCAGCGGTCTGACAGTTTATGGTCAGACCCTTCCTCTAGTCCTCCTCCTCTCCTCCTGAGGTTAGACACCTGGATGTTCCTGGGCGATCGACAGCTCCGCTTCTTCCATTCAGGTTCTGCAGCCTCGGTCAGCATACAGGGGGATCATGCGTTGGTGTGCATGTGTTTCTTCAGAACGCCACCAGGGGCGCTGTTGTATCGTATACTGTCTGCGGGGGTGCAATTGTCCTAGTCAACACCACTCATGACCCCTCCTGCGCGTTCGTGAAACAGTCCTTCAACTCCGCTTCTTTCTCGTTTCACGGTGAAATCGACATTGTCGGATTTAAAAGTCACCAGGCCCTGAATGTTTCTGAAAGTGTGTTCCTTTCAATCATCCAGATGCATTGTACCAAATACTTTGTTTTTGTACTGTTTCAGAATTTTGGGTTTGTTTTTTCCATGTAAAGAGAAAAAAAAGTTGTTATAATCTCAGGGCTGATTCTGCTATTCGAATGATTCGATAATTGTATTATTTGGATTATTTTGTGGGTGCGCGTGTGTCTGTTTGGTTTTGTTTTTTTACGCATCGTTAAATGAATCACCCACTGACTGGAGTATTGTTAAAAGTAGCGTTTAACATGAATTAATTTCATATGAATTATCCGACTACTGGTACTGCGCCAGCTGCTCCTCACATTCCACCACCTTCGTCTGCGGCCTTAGTCTCTTTTAATCACGACACCAGGACCAGCGACGGCATCTCATCTTATCCTACCTTGTTATAACGACAACCCTAGGCTACTCACGCCATTTTGTACTGTTACGTTGTTTTTTTTTTTTTTTTTTTTATCTCTAGACTGTCGAGGGGCGATTGTTTAAAAATACATATTTTATTGAACCGTGCGTGCCTGGTCTTGAAGTCTGTGATGTTGTAGACTACATAAATCAAGTATCAGAAGATATGTTTTGTGTCTATAGGTAGGTGTGTTGTGAGACTGCTAAGGGCTGTATGAGGTTCTGGCTTGAATAAGCCAATAAAATGGCAGGCCAAACATGACTTCCTGTCAAAATGCTTAATTGATTTGCAGTGGTTGGAGGCTTTTTGCCTGCATGCTTCCATTCAAGTCTGGACTAATCTGGCATACCAGGCCCAGTGGGCTAACCCACTTGGGGCAGATATTAAAAATCTTTATATACATTTTAATAAACGTATAATTGGCCAACGACCGCCCTATAAAGCAGGGGACAGCGACTCATTGGTTCATTTTGTTTGTGACCCATTGTGGTGGGCCAGTCTGAGCACAAATACCAGGACAATGTTCTTGTCCCAGTCCAGCCCTGCTTCAAGTGAGAGTTAGATGAGGGATGCTGTCACAAAAAGTTGACAGCCGTGTTGGGCATACGATGTCCTTAGCAGCAATATGAGTTTAACGTTAGCCTACCTATCCTTCCAGCCAGTGGTCACCAATCCTGGTCCTCGAGGGCCGCTGTCCTCCAGCACACCTGATTCTAATGATTACATCGACATCAAGCTCTGTGGAAGCCTCATAATGACAATTCATTAGAATCAGGTGTGCTGGAGCAGGGAAACATCTAAAACTGTCAGGACAGGGGCTCTCGAGGACCAGGGTTGGGGACCCCTTCCTTCCGTTCGCCGGTCAACACAGTCAGACAAGACACCGAGCCCAAATGCCACCCAACGGTAAATCTCATTTTAATCATCGACTAAATCGGAGTTTTACAGGAAGACAAGTTGTATTGCAAAGACAAAGGGTCGGACAAGAGTTCTAGCTAAGGTTCGTCTACTCACTAAAACTCCACAAGAAAATCAAAGGGCTTCAACATATAACACTAGACAGACAAGGCGCTACATGTTCACGACTGACAGCAAGTTCACACGGTGAAATAATGAAGACCTCAGTGTTATTTCCCCCCCCACACCCGTCAGAGACCAGGAGAGAGCCAGGCTGCCTAACGCGAGCCCTCTGGTCCAGCCAAGCACGATCAATTCATCCAAACCGACAACGCTCACAAAATGCTTTTGAACAGTTTACGTTTACCAAGAGCTCGATTAACATCGAACGAACATCTTTAGGGTTTTCGACAGTCCGAGGAGATCGGGAACCGGTGCGTTAGCGTTCAGCTGACCCAAAAGTCCTGTTTGTGTACAGAGAGAAGCTCTGTCACGTCTAGTTGTGAAGCGACAACCTCGAGCCTCGCAGACCAGCCTCTGTCTCTGTATCAGCGCTGGGCACTGTTGACTGAGGCAGGGGCAGGGTGAGGTCAGGGATCGTCACAAGATGTAGTATGTAGACAACACCGATCTGGATGGCGTTTTCTCAGTTAGTCCATTATCAAATATGTAGGGATTTTTGTTTAGAGGATGGCAGGGCAAGGAGTTTGGTTTGGTCAATAAATCATTTGTGTTATGGTTACTCCGCAGTAGATTACGCAACTGGTTTGGCAAAGATGACAAATTAGCTCAAATATGCTTGTTTGAAAGTATGTTTTAGTCTAAAGGTGAGCTGATGTTTGCTGTAGAGTACAAATAGCTGGGACTTTGGAGCCGATGTATTTTGTACTACCACAATTTGTGACATCAAAACAACAAATAACTAAATCACAGTTTTTTTTTCCTACCAATAGCTTTCCAGCGCATTAAGAGTCATGCAGTTATGCCTGGAAACACACACACACACACACACACACACACACACACAATGGCTGTTCTACTGTTTCAAAGCATTTTTTAGTTTTCGTTATAATGCTCAAGTTCATTTAAAATTGACGGTTTCCTGTTTAGCATGACAATGAGGCATCGTATGAAGATTTTTCTTTCTTGAAACCTCTTCATTTCAAACCAGTCTCATTTGAGAATTCTACTAATATTTTAAACCAGAAGTTTCAAAACTACTCCACCCAGTGGGACATCCATGTTTGGTGTAAAGCTCTTTACCTCGTTCTCGCTTTTCTTTTTAAGGTGAAATGGAAACAGCATTTTACAACTACAATACATTGATTTAAGAAACTAACAATTATTGTTCTTTTCAGATTTTTAGCCCTAGTTTGTCTCAAGAGGTCATTAGTACAACAATATTCACTCTAGGACAGTAATGCAAGAAATTGTGCTACAGCAAAACTCCACATCACAACATTTGACATTTTGTTTTGTAAAATCAGTTCAAATATTTGTTGAAGATTCTTTTCATTTTTTTCCATTCTTTTCATTATTTTTCTCTTTTTTTTCTTTTTATATATTTTTACTTTTCATGCAATTTCAAAATGTATGTTTTCACTGTCATTTTCTTGATTGAACTCCTCACAGAAATGTATCACAATCCTTAGGCTTAATAGATTTCAAAGGAAACAATAACAGGAAAAAAATAATTTAAGGAAATGCGTAGAAAATATATTTCTGGCTGTGAAGTAGATATGTTGGAGCTAGGCCAAATAAAGAGATCATCAAATTGGACTCTTTTAACACAAGGGACATCTTGGTTTGTGGCCATTTTCAGTAAATACTTTTAGCAATGTATTTGATTGATGTATCAAGGCTGTTAACCCTTTGTAGGTCTGCAAACATCCAATTTCGATATGTACAGAATTTCACCTTAAGTGTTGAGTGAGGTTGTCACAAAAAAACAAAAAGCCTTGATACTAATTCCAACTGAAAATGCCCAAAGCTACGTTACTTTACAAAAACTATAGAAAAAATAGAATTTGAATATTCAGAATTTAAATAAATTAAATAAATTTGAAGGCATAAAAGGAAAGGAAACAGATTCCACTTGATCTGATTACTAGTTCATACTCGCACAGCACACGACACACACACACGCACACGCACAGACGCTCACTCACATTTTCACATCGCGGTACGTTTAACATCAAACCTCACTCAACAGACTGCTTTCTTTAGGGAACAGAAGGTATGTCTGTGAGCTGTATCGAAGTCGACCTCAAAAATACAAATGAACACTGCTTATCTCTTTCCCTTAGCTTTGTCTAACGCAATCCCTGATTCTGCCATCCTTTCTTCCTCATTTCTTTTTAGTTTGAGTCTTTTTTTTGCTGAAAGTATTGCTTTAAGAAATACATTTTGACGATCCGTGTACCTGCGTCTCAGTGTCTTCACTGGAAGGTTGTCATTGTAAAATCTGTATGTCCTTTCCCCCAGAATCGTTGATGAAAACATTCCGAGACTTTCCAGTCCCCTTGTAAGGACGGTGTGTCTGTTGCCATGGCCACCTTCGTCAGATCCTCCGAAGGGGGTTTATCTGTTTTCTGCAGGAGAGCTTTGTACATATTTCTGCATATTCATCCAGTCCATTTACACTTTGTTGTCAGGCTTATTCAAGGAGGTCCACGTATAAATATGAATGTTTGTATTGCTTTTGTGTGTGTGTGTGTGTGTGTATATGTCGACTGTGTGTGAGTGTGTCTGTGTGTGCACTGAATGTGTGTGTGTTCTTGTGTGTGTGTGTGTGTAAGACAACAGAAGGAGATCAGCCTGGGTCTGCGGGTTCTCAAACGCAGATCTCGATGGGCGTGGCCACCAGAATGCGTCCGCCGGGTGAGTTGCTGTCCCTGGGCATGCGCTCGTAGCTGTTGGTGGACGACAGGGAGCTGGTGGTGGAGACGGAGACAAAGTGGTGGCCTCCTCCTCCTCCGGCCTCCATCAGGCCTCCCTTCCCCCCACCGGGCCCCCGCTCCACGGCCACGGGCGAGAGGGGTGACAGGGGCGACAGCGGGGACAGAGTCTGCTGCTTCATCCGCTCCACCAGCACCTCCTCGTCCTCCTCCCCCGACGAGGACGACGAGCCGGTCCCCTCCTCCTCCTCCTCC
>CM059331.1:9775414-9779392 GCA_030340685.1 Protosalanx chinensis
GCATGACGGTGGTGCCACGTAGTTGGCCCGGTCGCCAGCGCGCCTTCGCTTCGCTTTCTAGATGGTTGGGAATCGCAGGTCCAGCGGTCAGCAGCTCGCCGTGATCAGCCGGAGACGCTCTGACTTCAGTCCACAGCGGGGCTCCTATTGTCTCTGCATCGCTTCTGCTCCAGGAGAGGAGAGGAGCGACGGAGAGAGTGAAAACCCCGCCTCCCCCCTTCCCGCGTCAGCCAATGGCGTTGGAGATCAGCCGGGAGCGCGCGCACGCTGGCCGCTCCGCTTGCGATACCCCAACGACGGTGCGCGCTCGCTGTCTCCGTACAGATTAGACTGGGAATATTTTATTTTTTTGGGGGGGGGGAGAGGGCGGGAGGGAGGTGGTTGGACGGAGGGCGAAAGGGAGGGAGGGGGAGGGAGGGAGGGAGGTTCAGGGCATGCAGATATGTCGCTGTAGGAAAGTGCGTAAGAAGCTGTATCTTGGAAAACACAGGCCCGCCGACGTATCCACGCATTTGGATTCGTGACTGAACGACCCCTGGACGCGGTCGGTCCCGCCGGTTGGTTCACGGTTGGTTCACGCCCCCCTCCTCCACCCCAGTGGGACCGGGAGGCAATTATTTACCCGTCCCGTTGTCATCGTGGCCGGTCCTGTGCCTTCCCTGATAAGGGAAACACAAAGCCGAGGCGGATCAAACCCTGGGGCCCCTCGCGCCACCCAGATCACGGCCTTGCGCTCCGCATCGTTACCAGGCGGTTGCATCATGTGACGGTCGCTGAACGGATGATAACAGCTGTTAGGAGAGGCGTTCCCTCTTTCTTTACGGAAAGATTGCGGGAAAGAGGCATGCCAAACAGACCACATCGGTCTTTCAATGTGATATTATGTTCACAAGGGCACATTGTTTTGCTAGAGGAAGGTTAACCATGGGTATTCCAGAATATTCCAGGAGTTAAGCATGTCCCAGACACGCTCACAGAGAATGAGGGTCATTCTGCGAGTCCATACTTTGACAGACACGTGTTTTCGTGTGTGTGTGTGTGTGTGTGTGTGTGGGATGCTGATGCATGATGAAGTGTGGTGCTTTTTTTTGGAGTTATGTCAGAGGTGATAGAAAGATGACATGACCAAAGGACTCATGTGGCTGAGCGGTTAGGGAATTTATCATTTCACACAGCAGACACTTTGATCCCACGTTTCCAGAGTACTACAGGAGGGATTTGAACCTATAAAACTTTTGATCACCAACCGAACGCTCTAACCACCAAGCCATTCCTTTTTCTAGAATAAATACAGTTTAAAATGGGACCCAAACCGACTTTTATTGCTAAAAAGGAATGGTGGAAGTGATGAGCTAGAATCAGGTCTTGAATTCAGTGTTAAACCTTCAGTTTTTTTTGAGCAAAAACATAACAACAACAACAACAACAACAACAACAACAGAAAAAAACAGTACAGGAAGATGAAGAGGTTTTCTACAGACCATCTCCAGTATAAAAATTGATAACTGATTTTCTAAAAACAAACTATCTCCATTCATCTGAGTGGAGCGAATGACGTAAGTGGTTAAATATGGACAGTGTAATGGGAGGGTCCATTAGGAACAGTTAGATCATCAATGGCTTTTCAAGTACATCACCAGCTCATGAGACAGTTGGACGGAGATGGGACGCAAGTTTCATATAAAAGTTCAAAACATAAAACTGCATTTAAAAAACGATTCAATACGAGACACCACAGATCTGAACGTCGATCAGTAAAATAGAGCGTAAAAAAGAAACAAATAATACGATAAAAGAATAAAAAATGTTCCACGGTCCAGCATGACCACGTCAAGCCGTCCAATCGGAGCCCTAGACAAACAGGAAGAGCTGCAGGTCCTTGGTGTGGAGGTGCTGAGCCAGGTTCTGGATGCGACACAGGCGGACGTTTTGTGCGTCTCCGGCGTTGTACACCCTGAACAACTGGTATTTCTCTTTCTCCCTCAGCGCGAAGTCCAGCTCGTTAGCAGAAAGGTGGATGAAGGCCTTCTCTTTCTTCACGGTGGCCTTCACCTCCACAAACAGCTCCCTCGGCCCTCCTCGCTCGCTCCCCTCCGCCGGAGGGTCAAAGGTGATCTTGAAGTCGTAGGGGCTGGCCGCTCTCCCCGTTCTGGTTGGACCAGGTGATGTGGGCGGGGCGTCCCGGAGCATCGCTCTCTCTCCAGTGGTTGAGGAAGGAGAAGACCAGTCGCTCGCCCCCACGCGCCGATGCTGTCCAGGTCACGGGTTTCTTCCGAGAAGACCACCTGCAGGAACACACACATTTACATGGAGTCGTTTAGCAGACGCTCTTATCCAGAGCGACTTACAGCAAGTACAGGGACATTCCCCCCCCCCCCCCCCCCCCCCCCCGAGGCAAGTAGGGTGAAGTGCATTGTTCGAGGACACAACATAATTCTTCTGGCGCGACCGGGAATCGAACTGGCAACATTCAGATTACTAGCCCCGCTTCCCTAAGCGCTCAGCCACCTGATTCCCACACCTGACATGCACACACACACACACGCACACACACACACACACACACACGCACCTCAGCTTCCAGCCGCCATCTCTCAGGGGTCAAGCTTACTGTTTGAGGCTAGAACCTTCCTTCCTTTCCCCCTTCCAGTCCCACCCCAGACACCCCCAAAGTTCTAGCCTGTTCTTCGTTCTACTGGATACCACGTCCTCTCCGGTGCATCAGGGACTCACGGTGGTGGGCCTCTGGCAGGTGAGCTCCAGGTCCTCCAGGAGGGGGTGTGCTTGCTGCGAATTCCCCCACACAGGGGAGTCCATAACCAGGGGAGGACGCGGGCCGCAGTCCCCTACCCCTCCAGCTCCATGGAACACGCTGGAGACCACCGCTTCAGGGACCAAGATGGAACTAGGGGCAGAGAAGAGGAGAACGAGAGGAGAGTTTGACAAGGAAGCAAAGAGGCGGGAACATTTTGAAAGCTCAGGGGAGAGAGAAAGAGGACAAGCGAGGACACAGGAGGAAGAGAGGGTGAGAGGAAAAGAGGAGGGGCAGAGAAGCGACAGAGTGGATGGAGGGAAACGGGTGGAGATGGTGATGATAACCCGGCCCTCTAGAGAGCTCTTTAGAGTAGATTAAAAGAAGCGAGAAAGAGGGAAGGAGAGGGGGAGGGCGAGAGCAGATTAACAGCAGAGGGAAAGAGAGGGTGAGAGAGTAAGAGAGAGACAGAGAGAGAGAGGGAGAGAGAGACAGAGAGAGAGAGAGACAGGGACAGAGAGAGAGAGAGAGAGAGAGAGAGAGAGAGAGAGAGAGAGAGAGAGAGAGACAGAGACAGAGACAGAGAGAGAGAGAGAGAGACAGGTCTTACTCCGGAGTGTTCCGGAGGCTGGTCTGGTCTGGGTCAGAGCCCCGACTCGTAGCTCCCAAGCCGGCCAGGTTCGTTTGCGTTCTGGCTTGTCCGCTAGTCCTCTCCCTCTCAGGTTCTACGCTGGGTTCTCCTCTTCCTGTGGAACGGTGCGATCCAGAGTCTGATTCCACGCCACTCTCCTTCTTGACACCTGAAAAAATTACGTATGTGTGAAAGTGTGTGTGTAAGAACAATATGAAATGTCTACGGCTTAACGCTGCAGCAGGTACTGATTCCAAAATAACCGAAAAAGTTCCGGAACATCTCACCTGAATCTGATGGCCCCGAGGTTGACATGGCACCCTGGTGGCTGCTGTGGGTGTGGTCTCTGGGAGGTAGGTTATGGTTGGGGTCAGCGGGCCGATCGTTTGACTTCTGACCCAGGGGGAGTCCAGGAGCTCCTTCGGGGGGGATGCTGCCCTCGCCGCTGCCCCTGCCTGGGGTGGGCTCTCTCCTGATGTCCCCTGGACCCGGGGGCGGGGGCCACATCCTCAGCACTGCCTCCAGGGGCCCAGTCCCTTGACGCTCTGAAGAAATCACACAAACACACAGAACCAGCCCTCACCAAGTGAAAGCA
>CM059331.1:9779892-9904502 GCA_030340685.1 Protosalanx chinensis
AATGTTCCACGGTCCAGCATGACCACGTCAAGCCGTCCAATCGGAGCCCTAGACAAACAGGGAAGAGCTGCAGGTCCTTGGTGTGGAGGTGCTGAGCCAGGTTCTGGATGCGACACAGGCGGACGTTTTGTGCGTCTCCGGCGGTTGTACACCCTGAACAACTGGTATTTCTCTTTCTCCCTCAGCGCGAAGTCCAGCTCGTTAGCAGAAAGGTGGATGAAGGCCTCTCTTTCTTCACGGTGGCCTTCACCTCCACAAACAGCTCCCTCGGCCCTCCTCGCTCGCTCCCCTCCGCCGGAGGGTCAAAGGTGATCTTGAAGTCGTAGGGCTGGCCGCTCTCCCCGTTCTGGTTGGACCAGGTGATGTGGGCGGGGCGTCCGGAGCATCGCTCTCTCTCCAGTGGTTGAGAAGGAGAAGACCAGACGCTCGCCCCACGCGCCGATGCTGTCCAGGTCACGGGTTTCTTCCGAGAAGACCACCTGCAGGAACACACACATTTACATGGAGTCGTTAGCAGACGCTCTTATCCAGAGCGACTTACAGCAAGTACAGGGACATTCCCCCCCCCGAGGCAAGTAGGGTGAAGTGCATTGTTCGAGGACACAACATAATTCTTCTGGCAGCGACCGGGAATCGAACTGGCAACATTCAGATTACTAGCCCCGCTTCCCTAAGCGCTCAGCCACCTGATCCCACACCTGACATGCACACACACACACACGCACACACACACACACACACACACGCACCTCAGCTTCCAGCCCGCCATCTCTCAGGGGTCAAGCTTACTGTTTGAGGCTAGAACCTTCCTTCCTTTCCCCTTCAGTTCCACCCCAGACACCCCAAAGTTCTAGCCTGTTCTCTCGTTCTACTGGATACCACGTCCTCTCCGGTGCATCAGGGACTCACGGTGGTGGGCCTCTGGCAGGTGAGCTCCAGGTCCTCCAGGAGGGGGTGTGCTAGCTGTCGAATTCCCCCACACAGGGGAGTCCATACCAGGGGAGGACGCGGGCCGCAGTCCCCTACCCCTCCAGCTCCATGGAACACGCTGGAGACACCGCTTCAGGGACCAAGATGGAACTAGGGGCAGAGAAGAGGAGAACGAGAGAGAGTTTGACAAGGAAGCAAAGAGGCGGGAACATTTTGAAAGCTCAGGGAGAGAGAAAGAGGACAAGCGAGGACACAGGAGGAAGAGAGGGTGAGAGGAAAAGAGGAGGGGCAAGAGAAGCGACAGAGTGGATGGAGGAAACGGGTGGAGATGGTGATGATAACCCGGCCCTCTAGAGAGCTCTTTAGAGTAGATTAAAAGAAGCGAGAAAGAGGAAGGAGAGGGGGAGGGCGAGAGCAGATTAACAGCAGAGGGAAAGAGAGGGTGAGAGAGTAAGAGAGAGACAGAGAGAGAGAGGGAGAGAGAGACAGAGAGAGACAGAGAGAGAGAGAGACAGGACAGAGAGAGAGAGAGAGAGAGAGATGAGAGAGAGAGGAGACGAGGAGAGAAGAGAGAGAGAGAGACAGAGACAGAGACAGAGAGAGAGAGAGAGAGAGACAGGTCTTACTCCGGAGTGTTCCGGAGGCTGGTCTGGTCTGGGTCAGAGCCCCCGACTCGTAGCTCCCAAGCCGGCCAGGTTCGTTTGCGTTCTGGCTTGTCCGCTAGTCCTCTCCCTCTCAGGTTCTACTGCTGGGTTCTCCTCTTCCTGTGGAACGGTGCGAGTCAGAGTCTGATTCCACTGCCACTCTCCTTCTTGACACCTGAAAAAATTACGTTATGTCGTGAAAGTGTGTGTGTAAGAACAATATGAAATGTCTACGGCTTAACGCTTGCAGCAGGTACTGATTCCAAAATAACCGAAAAAGTTCCGGAACATCTCACCTGAATCTGATGCCCCGAGGTTGACATGGCACCCTGGTGGCTGCTGTGGGTGTGGTCTCTGGGAGGTTAGGTTATGGTTGGGCGGTCAGCGGGCCGATCGTATGACTTCATGACCCAGGGGGAGTCCAGGAGCTCCTTCGGGGGGGATGCTGCCCTCGCCGCTGCCCCTGCCTGGGGTGGGCTCTCTCCTGATGTCCCCTGGACCCGGGGGCGGGGGCCACAGTCCTCAGCACTGCCTCCAGGGGCCCAGTCCCTTGACTGCTCTGAAGAAATCACACAAACACACAGAACCAGCCCTCACCACGTGAAAGCACAATATTTTGTGTTTCCGGCAAATAGTATATAGTTCCGACATAATAGTTTATACAGGACGAGCAGTCATGTTTGGTCCTGGATGGACGATGTGGGAAGGGGGACCTGAGGAGTTGGAGGGAGGGCGTTGGAGAGAGAGAGAGCGTGGGGGCCAGTGGTTCAGGAGCTGCTCCCCGTTCTCCTGCCTGGGATTTGGGGCTTCCTCTGGGGCTCTGACAGCCTGGAGGCCCTCCCTGGAAACACTGGAGGGGAGGGGAGGACAGAATAAGGGAGGGGTGGGGATGACATGGGAAGGAGAGGAATGGGAAGGGGTGGGAAAGGGAGAGGATTGGGAAGGATGGGGGGGAGTAAAGAAGATAGAGGGGATGGAGAGGATGGGGATGGAGAGGATTCGAGAGGATGGGGGAGGAAGAGGAGGGGATGAGGGTGAACAAAGCAACAGGGGGAGTTATGCGAAATGTAACTAAACACATAAATGTACAGATTCACTTTCCAGTGTCCTGCTGAGCAATCTTTACAAAATGCCTGATTCCGGTCAATGACATTCAAGTTCAGCTAGTTCAGATTCTTATTCATTAGAATTTTCTCAAATGAAACAACCCCTACATGTACGTCCTTGACAGAGGCGTGTGTGTGTGCCTGTGACAGAGTGTGCGTGTGTGTGCCTGTGTGAGCGAGTGCTGCGTGCGGTGTGTGTGCCTGTGACAGAGTGTGTGTGTGTGTGCTGTTTTGTTGTTGAGGTGGTGGTAGGAGGCTGAGGCTCTCTGCTAACAGCTGCTCTTAATGTCGCCCTACACAGAGTACCAAGGCCACAACCCAGATCAGCGTACGGGCAAAACTCGCCACGTGTGTGCTTTTTCCACATGTGTGTTTGAGCTAGCGTGTGCCTGGCTTGCAGGAAGGTACAGGAACAAAAGCTTCTATGCGACACAGTGACACGGCCATAGAACAACTGTAATTAATATCACCATCGCTTTTAAACACAACACACACACAACACAAACACACACACTCTCTCTCTTTCTCCCTCACACACACCCACACCCACATCACACACACACACGTGAAGGTTCCAAAAGCCTTGCAAAACCCTCCCTCCCGTCGACAACCAGATGGTATATTCCCAGTGTTCCATAACCTCCCTGGCTCTCCCACAGGTTGTGAGGAGGGGTGGCGGGAAGGCTGTTATCCAACACAGAATCTTCCAGAACAGCACCTCTCGTGTCCAGCCCCCCAGCCCAGACTGGGGACAGGAGCAGGGGGCTGAGAGCTGGGATCAATACTGCTTATCAGCACCTGGTCTCCATTTAGCTCAGTAGGACCTGTCTGGGGTTAAGAAGCTGACCTGACCTAAAAGTAGCTTGTATGATCACCAGCAGCACCTATTGTGACCAGAAGGTGAATATCTAGATCAGGGGTGTCCAATCCTGGTCTCGAGAACCACTGTCCTGACAGCTTAGATGTTTCCCTGATTTAGCACACCTAAATGGTTGCTAACTGGTCTCGTGTGTGACATCTAGATGGTAGCTACCTGGTTCTAGGTGTGGATATCTAGATGCATAGCTACCTGGTTCTAGGTGTGGATATCTAGATGATAGCTACCTGGTTCTAGGTGTGGATATCTAGATGCTAGCTACCTGGTTCTAGGTGTGGATATCTAGATGATAGCTACCTGGTTCTAGTGTGTGATATCTAGATGCTAGCTACCTGGTTCTAGGTGTGGATATCTAGATGATAGCTACCTGGTTCTAGGTGTGGATATCTAGATGCTAGCTACCTGGTTCTAGGTGTGGATATCTAGATGGTAGCTACCTTATTCTAGGTGTGGATATCTAGATGCTAGCTACCTGGTTCTAGGTGTGGATATCTAGATGGTAGCTACCTGGTTCTAGGTGTGGATATCTAGATGGTTGCTACCTGGTCTAGGTGTGGGTATCTAGATGGTAGCTACCTGGTTCTAGGTGTGGGTATCTAGATGGTAGCTACCTGGTTCTAGGTGTGGGTATCTAGATGGTAGCTACCTGGTTCTAGGTGTGGATATCTAGATGCTAGCTACCTGGTTCTAGGTGTGGATATCTAGATGCTAGCTACCTGGTTCTAGGTGTGGATATCTAGATGGTAGCTACCTGGTTCTAGGTGTGGATATCTAGATGGTTGCTACCTGGTTCTAGGTGTGGGTACTAGATGGTAGCTACCTGGTTCTGTCTTGTTCTCCACAGGTTTGGGAACCTCCCAGACCGGCTCGTTCTCAGGAAGATCTCGGACGTCGTCTTGGTCAGGAACCTCTCCAGAGCTGCATGTGTCTACACACAAACACACACAGGCCCAGACAAACACCACTACACACACACATCCACACACACAGGGATAGCATATTCATCACAAATCCATACACATCTTGCTTGTGTGGAAGACAGTTCCCCCCCCCCCCCCCCCTCCACACACACACACACACACACACACACACAAACACAATAAATAGAGGAAGAATCCTCTTCTCCGGAGTTTCAGATGCGTTTGATCTCATTATAAGAATGTTGATGACCTAATTAGAATGTTCTAGAACGAGTCGTTTGATCAGTCCCGTGGAATAACGAAGCAGGAAGCTGTGATAGCTCCCTGAAGACATCATGAATATGCATAACGTAATGCTAATATACCAGATTTCGAGCGTTTCTTTTGGACAGGCATGATGATGATTTCAAACAGGTTCTGACAAATTATTCCATTAGTCAGTCTCAGCATACAGTCTGTATTGCATAATCCAGATCTGGAGCTCCAGAACGTTCTACATGAAGTTATGTCATACGTGATGTGTGTTCTGGAGGTGTGTTCAGCTTTCTGTCCTCTCGCACTGCTGGGCTTAACATTACTTTAACACAGAGCTCGTATGATTAGAGCTACGGGTTGCCATGCAAGCGCTGGATACCACCCCCCCCCCCCCCCCCACCACTAATCCTGGCTCCTGCCAACCCTTCTAAGGAGGTTATGTTTGGAGAGAGGGGCGAGATAGACTGTATGGGATGGAGAGGGAGAGAGAGAGAGAGAGAGGGAGATGGAGGGAGAAACAAAGAGATGGAGGGAGAGAGGTTGTGAGAGGATATCTACAGGGTAAAATGAGGGTGGAAAAGGAAAGAAAATTTAGCGAAAGTAAGATAGTCTCTCAGATGGCTCAGCGGGTTAAGTTGGTGGCTCATGATCGGAAAGTTGTGAGATCGAACCCCGGCTGTGGATCCAAGTTGTGATGTTGTGTCCTTGGGCAAGGCACTTCACCCTACTTGCCTCAGGGAAAATATCCCTGTACTTGCTGTAAGGCGCTTTGGATAAAAGCGTCTGCTAAAATGACCAAATGTAAATGGTCCGATTTCAATGTGTTCCAGGAGGCTGTACATCACATTCGCGTCGACGCCGTTATTCAAAACCGGCGTCCACATCGTGCCAACGGCAAGTCCAGCACAGGTCGGTCGTGGTCGCCGGGGGGGGGGGGGGGGGGACCGGGGGACGGGGGACGTCATGATGTCACTTACATTTAGTGAGGTCATCAGGCCGCTCAGGAAATGAGCCAGCTCTTTCCTTTGGTTGATGTCCGCGCTGAAGAGTGTCGCCAGCTCTCTGAGAAGATACACACACACACACGTTGACACTTGTCACAACCACCCCTACGCAAATGAGGGGGTGTTGAAGCGCAAATGAGGTGCATCTGCAGACCCGCCCCCCACCTGCCCCAATGCAGACACACACACACACACACACCTGCAGATGTCCAGCTTGGCCGAGAGGTGGTCCTTCTGGATGTAGAACTCCTTCCTGTCCTTCAGCATGCAGATCACATCTGTCACCTCCACGATGGAGCCTCCTCATCCGACAGGGTCAGCAGGTAGCGCGTGTACAGCTTTCCTACCTACACACGCGCACACGCACACACACGCACGCACACACACCTCAGCAAAGGACCTTAATTCCAGGTTCGAGTCATAAGACAGATTTGAAGACAAGGTTCTAAGTTAAGGTTCTACAGTGGGGTTCTACGATGATGTTCTAAGGTCAGGTTCTCAGATGTGGTTCTAAGACGAGGCTCTAAGATGACGTTCTTAGATGGGGTTCTAAGCTGAGGCTCTAAGATACGGTTCTAAGATACAATTTTAAGGTGACGTTCTAAGGTGAGGTTCTAAGGCGAGGGTCCCCCCCCTCACCTGTCCGTAGCTGAGCTGACGGAGGCTCTGGGCGATGTTGCCCTCCAGCAGCTCTGCGTACAGCTCCTTCATGTCCTCGTGGTGGTAGAGGAACCTCTGGACGTAGGGAACCACGGAGGCCACCAGGGCCTGCAGCGCCGGGCAGGGACGGAAGTTCTCCGTCTGGGCCTCGGTGCTGACCCGCTGGGGACAGCCGGGGGACGCCGCAGGCCTCCAGGAACAGAGCCCGGTTCTCCTCGCTGAACACCACCGAGCGGACTGGGCGGGGGGGGGGGGGGACATTTCAAAGACACATTTATTGACACAGCCTCACCCCCCCTCCTCTCTCTCCACACGCCCAGACGAACGTTGGCTGTCACTGCTTGGAGAGGGGGGGAAGCAGAGCGTACCGTGGGTCGGTCCGCTCCTGGGGGCCTTCTTGTCGGAGGGGGGCAGGCTGAGCAGACACACTTCGCGGTAGGGTTTGAAGACCTTCTCCAGTTCCCTGCTGTCGGCCACCAGCGGTCTGCTGTCCAGGCTGACCCAGGTGCCCTCCTTGGTGGGGAACACTCGCTTATCCTTCAGCATGCCTGGAGCAGGGCCGCAGGTAAGAGAGAGAGAGAGTGTGTTGCATGTGAACACGGTTTATAGGTGTGTGTGTGTGTGTGTGTAGCGTGTACGCAGTGTGTGTGTGTGTCTTACCCTTCAGAGTGGAGCAGTAGCTGGGGTTGATCTGAGGGATGTGCTCCTGGTCTCCCACCCTGGTGGTCTTACACTTCTCGCCTGCAGCAGAGGGGAGAGGAGGGAGAGAGAGAAGAAGAGAAGGATTACACACTCCAGGAGGCAGGTGTTCAGAGAGACAGGGAGAGAGAGGAGTCAGAGGCAGAGAGAGAGATGCAGAGAGAGAGAGAGAGAGAGACAGAGAGAGATGCAGAGAGAGAGACAGAGAGAGATGCAGAGAGAGAGAGAGACAGAGAGAGATGCAGAGAGAGAGACAGAGAGATGCAGAGAGAGAGAGAGACAGAGAGAGATGCAGAGAGAGAGAGACAGAGAGATGCAGAGAGAGAGAGAGACAGAGAGATGCAGAGAGAGACAGAGAGAGATGCAGAGAGAGAGAGACAGAGAGATGCAGAGAGAGAGAGACACAGAGAGAGAGAGACAGAGAGAGACAGAGAGAACTGCAGAGTGTCTCACCCAGCGCAGCGTACAGGACAGACACATCCTTCAGGATGTCTCCGGTAGCCAGAGGAGTGGAGGAGCACACAAGCTCCAGCAGATCCACATACTGGAGCATGGAGGGATTGGGCTCCACAGCCAACAGCTGCACACACAAACACACACACACACACACACACACACGGGTAGACATGGACACACACAGAAAAAGCAACAAAATAACTATTAACAGGTTGAGGGGTTGAAATTGAATAACCATCTCTTTGACTGGCCCTCCTCCCTGAGAGAGAGCTTGAGGCTGGGGGCCGTACCCGAGTGAACAGGTCCCTCATGCCCTCCAGGGGCCCGTAGAAGGGGGCCAGGACTCGGGGCTCCTGCAGGGGGCTGGCTGGCCCGCGGGTCAGAGACTGGTAGCGCAGGAACATGCCCGTCGGATCGCTCCAGCACACCTCCTTCATGTGGTAGAACGTTCCAGAACACCACTCCTCCTCGGCCCTGGAAGGACTGTCACACAGTAATGACTCAACGATAACAGACAACTGAAAACTATCAGAGCATGTATTCACTTGACTACTCAAAATACGACACATTATACTACGACATGTATGATACATTACGATATTTAATGCTAAATTCCGATGGATTATGCCATGATTCATTATGCTATGCTAAACCGTACCGCTTGTACTCAATGAAGATGGCTGGGTTGTGAAGGAACAGGTCCTTCAGTCTGTTAAGAGGGCAGTTCCTGTGCAGGTAGGAGTACACGTTGTGGAGGTGCTCCGCGGAAGACGTGAACTCTGACCCTTCGGACTCCTCTTCCCGTTCGCCGGGGCCAATAGCTGGCTTCGATTTGACGCACCACTTCTTCAGGTAGCCAATCACCTCGTCCACTGAGAGGGTTTGTCTCATGCCTGTAAGGAGAGAGGGATTCATAGTCACAGACACGCTTGGGTGTAGGGTTGACTTGGATATTGACATTGTTTTGCTGGAAAAAAAGACAATATCTTTTCATTCACACTTAAATAATAGTTTTGCCCCAAAAATTGTGGTATAGGCTCTTTTATGGAGGGGGGGGGGGGGGCATATAGCATTTTCCAGTATCGGGGGGGACACATCCCCCCAAATCCCCCCCAATTCCTACCCTAATGCACACACGCATGCACGCGGACACACACACACACAGACACGCATGCAAACACACATACAGACACGCATTTACATTTATTCATTTAGCAGATGCTTTTATCCAAAGCGACTTGCATGCACACGCACACACGCACACACTTACCCAGAGCTCATGTCCACGTAGCAGACATGTGTCCCTAGTAAACTGTGGACCTCCGGTGAGAACAGGTACGCCGAGTTAGGACAGAGATACTGGATTTCTCTCCCTCCGCCCGGCTGCAGACGATAGGCCGGGGACCCACGGGAGGCGGGACAGGAAGTGGGAGAAAGACGACTTGGTTTCCTTGACCGGATGTCCCTGGCTGTCAATCACCTGGGCTGTGAGGTACTTCGAGTACTGGTCACTGAAAGAGAGAGCGAGGGAGAGGAAAAACTGAACGGCGAAGAGGAAGAAGAGGGGAAGGGGAGGACAAGGAGAACGTAGTAAAACTCTCTCAGCCCCTGACTGAATATAGAGACACCCCATCAACTATTTATAGACGACAGCGTAGTTTAAATGTAACCAACTTCGACGAATGTGAGCATGTTAGTGTTCCCTGGCCTACATTCTCCTACAGAGCTGACGGGAGTCCCACTAGGAGTGTAACACACACACACACACACAGCTAGGGAGGAGGAAGAGGAGGGATGGGGAGCAGTCGGCTGGTGGGAGGCAGATCGGGGGGGGGGGGGAAGGGTAGTCTGATAAGATAAGTCTGAATGTGTTTCTCAGAGAGACAGGGGGAGAGACAGATGGAGAGAGAGAGAGGGAGGGAGGGAAGGATTGGGAAGGGAGTGAAGGAGTGGAGGGCGATTGTGTCGGAAGGGAGGGAGGTGAAGATAAGGTGCAGGAAGACAGGCATGAACGAAGGGAGGAGGGAGAAGGAAATCGAAACGAGGAGAGGAGGAAGGAGAGGCAGGAGAGGCGCAGGGAGAGGGACAGGGGGAGGAGAGGCGCGTTGGCCGGTGATGCGAGTCCAGACCGCGGAGGAAGAACGCGGGGAGGAACGCGGAACCCCCCCCCCCCCCCCCCGCCCCCCACACACACACACACACACCCTCCATAACCATGAGAACATGGCCGAGCGTGACGGACATATTACCCCCCCCCCCCCACCCCCACCCATCATTATCCTGGCATGGCAGGTCGAGCCTCTGGTCCACTCTGAAAAATCATTACCGTTGTTTCGTTTAAAAAATAATCATTTTTTTCCCCTTCCGTGCGGCTCTTTGGAACGGGTGACCTGATCGATTTCTCTCTGTCGCGCCCACACGCGCTCAGTCACTCTCACACACACACACACACACACACACACTCTCTCTCTCTCTCTCTTGGCCGCCCGTATCTCCCCCACCCCCTGCAAACTCTACAGGCTAGAAGTGCTGCGTAGCTGGTCTGTTGTGTTCTGTGTCCTGTGTGGAACACCATGTGAAATCCATAATTACATTTAGCAGACGCTCTCATCCAGAGTGACTTACAGCAAGTACAGGGACATCCTCCCTGAGGCAAGTAGGGTGAAGAACCTTGCCCAAGGACACAACGTCACATAGCCGGGAATCGAACTCCATACATTGTGTACTGTGTGTGTACTCTGTAGGTACTGTGTGTGCACTGTGTGTACTGTGTGTGTGTACTGTGTATGTACTGTGTGTGTACTGTGAGTGTACTGTGTATGTACTGTATATGTACTGTGTGAGTACAGTGTGTTTACTGTGTATGTACTGTGCGTGTACTGTGTATGTACTGTGTATGTACTGTGCGTGTACTGTGTATGTACTGTGCGTGTACTGTGTATGTACTGTGCGTGTACTGTGTATGTACTGTGTGTGTACTGTGCGTGTACTATGCGTGTACTGTGCGTGTACTGTGCGTGTACTGTGCGTGTACTGTGTGTACTGTGCGTGTACTGTGCGTGTACTGTGCGTGTACCGTGCGTGTACCGTGCGTGTACCGTGCGTGTACCGTGCGTGTACCGTGCGTGTACAGTGCGTGTACCGTGCGTGTACCGTGCGTGTACCGTGCGTGTACTGTGCGTGTACTGTGCGTGTACCGTGCGTGTACTGTGTGTGTACTGTGCGTGTTTACCCGGTGTCCCAGTGGCTTTGCAGCAGCTCCAGTAGAGCCCTCCTCTGCTCCAGGAGGGTGGGGGCCGGCAGCTGAGCGGTGGCCAGGGAGAGGAACTCCTCGCTGGGGTAGTCATCCAGGACATACCCCCCCTCCGGCCCTCCAGCTCCACCCGGCCACAGTGCGCTCTCCACTGCCCAGGGGCTGGAGGCCTGAGAGGGAGGGAGAGAGGATGGACGTAGGGAGAGAGGCATGAAATGAGGGATGGAGGTAGAGAGGGAGCGATGAAATGAGGAGAGGAGGGAAGGACGTAGGGAAGGATGGACAGCAGGAAAAGACGATGATGAAACGACAGAGCAGTACAAACAGGACATTGACAGAGGGATGGAGTTCAGAGGGGGGAAGGAGAGAGAAAATAGCAAATAATTCAATTGTCGAAACCTTGTTTGGACAATCAGCCACCGAACTAGTAAAAACTCCCCTTCCCATCATGCAGTTTAGTCTAATTAACACATCGCTCATCTATAGGCGCGGTTCAAAAAACAACAACAATCAATCAGGCCGCGACTCATCACGAGCTCTAATCTCGCTCTGAAACCAGACACCGTTAGAACACAGATCTCTCTTGAGTCAGAACAGCTGTTTTGTTCATTCGTTAATCAGGGATAGATTACTTGAGCCTGGGTGAGTCCTCCCAGATCAGACAGCACCTCTGATCCATAGGTAATGCCACTGGGTTTCTGGTACATTCTAACCAGACCCACGGTCACTGAGCAACCGGTAAATATTAGCGGGAAGCCTTTGATCATCTCTGTCCGCAGGTGCCCAAAATATCTCAGCTGTCAGGATCACAAGTCAGAGGGAATGATTGTGTTTGGGCCCTAATGGGCCTTACATACCAGCGGTATGACTCTCTAAAGGCTGTCCTTTATAGAGAGGCTGAATCGCTCTGGGATTCGTTCATTTGATTGGGATTCATATCATTCGGTTTTGGTTTGGGTGTGAGATTTGCTCATCCGTATTGTTAACTGTTAGTAGGGTTTAATTCATTTTCAGGATTCATATACATGGATGTGATTCGTTCGTTTGGATGCGATTCGTTCACGGCGAGTTGTGGGATTTGAACTTGAATGGGCACCTTCACCTGAAAACGTTCTTTCAATCACACGCACGCACACACACACACACACGTACAGAACACACTCCTCACCAGTTCATCGGCGGAGAGCGTGCGTCTCTCCTTGCGGATGATCAGGCGGTCTCGGACGCCCAGCCTGGACAGCAGCTCCCTCCAGCCGGCCACATCCCCGTCTGTCAGCACGTAGCAGTCACTCAACAGCAGCCAGTCACACCCTGGGGGGGGAGCCCGGGAGGGACAGGGGTGAGAGACACCGACACATAAGAGAGAGAGAGGGAGACAGAGAGAGGGGGAGAGAGAGACAGGTAGAGGCGTCGCAGTAGGGTTAGGGAGAGAACAAAGAGAAACACTGAGTCGCTGAGGTGGTGGCCACTGCATCTCACGTTGCCTTTCACTCCCCCCCCCCCCTCCCTCCCTCTCCCCCCCCCCCCCCTCCCTCCACAGCCCGGTCAAGCGTTCTGATCCGTTTTCCACACCGCATCCACTCTCATCCCTTACATAACACTTACACAAGCCCCACCAGCACCCTCCATAAACTCTCTCACGCACACAGGCACACAGGCACACACACACACACACAACACACACAACACACACACGCGCGCACGCACACACACCCCCCCCCCCCCCCCCCCCGGCATTTCATGCCTTCCCCCTGACAAAGGGATTTAATCGCACAATCGCCCCACAAAGGCAGCTCCTACACACTGCACAACCAGTTGTAATGTTTCAGCAGCAGACAGGAGCCAGGGTAGAACGGCCTTCTCTCCGCTGGGTCCCTCGCCCGCTGGGGTGGACGCCAATCACACTTCCCCGCTCCCCCCCCCCAAGGGTGCTGCTGTGTGAGAGTGTACGCAGCTCTGTGTGTGTCTGTCTGTGTGGGGGTATGTGTGTGTCTGTGTGTCTCTGTGTGTGTGTGTGTCTGTGTTACCTGGCAGGGTCCTCTGTGTGTGTCTGTGCAGGTGTGTGTCTGTGTGGGTGTGTGTGTGGATGTGTGTGTGTCTGTGTGTGTCTGTCTGTGTTACCTGGCAGGGTATAACAATGTGTGTGTCTGTGTGGGTGTGTGTGTGTCTCTGTGTGTGTGTGTGTCTGTGTTACCTGGCAGGGTCTTGGGCAGGTCCAGTTTGTGTCTGTGTGTGTGTGTCTGTGTCTGTGTGTCTGTGTGTGTGTGTGTCTGTGTGTGTGTGTCTGTGTGTGTTACCTGGCAGGATCTTGGACAGGTCCAGGTTGTGTCTGTGTGTGTGTGTCTGTGTGTGTGTGTCTGTGTGTGTGTGTCTGTGTGTGTGTGTCTGTGTGTGTGTGTGTGTTACCTGGCAGGATCTTGGACAGGTCCAGGTTGCCGTACTCTTTAGAGAAGTGGACTGGGTCCTGTCTGGGGCAGCGCAGCCCCCTGCTGGTGAGGACAGGCAGCGCAGCGTCAGGGTCGGTCAGCTCCTGGCTGTAGGGGGCGTGCTGCTTGATGAACACCAGGTAGCTCACCACCACCGCCTCCGACTTGGACTTCACAGGGGAGGTAAGGGGGGAGGAACAGAGGGATGTGGGGGGAGGAGGAGGAAGAGGAAGAGGGAGAGGGAAGAGGACATGTAGCAAGTGATGTATCAATGTCTTAAAAGCATACAGTTAGAACTGCCATAAAACTGAAACAAACTTAAACCCTCAAAAATGTGGGTGTACATGTGTGTTCAAGTACACGTGTGAGCGTGTGCATGTGTGTGTGTGTGTACACCTGCGCTTGTGTGTGTCCATGTGTGTGTGTGTGTGCAGATGTGTGTACTTGTATGTGTGTGTACCTGTATGTAAGTGTGTGTACCTTGATGTGTGTATACCTGTATGTGTGTGTACCTGTGTGTGTGTGTGTTACCCTCCAGGCGTGGCTCCTCAGGGCAGGGTAGATGTGTGTGTCCCTGTATGTGTGTGAGTGTCCCTGTGTGTGTGTATGTGTGTGTGTGTACCTGTATGTGTGTGTGTGTGTTACCCTCCAGGCGTGGCTCCTCAGGGCAGGGTAGATGTGTGTGTCCCTGTATGTGTGTGTGTGTCCCTGTGTGTGTGTATGTGTGTGTGTGTACCTGTATGTGTGTGTGTGTACCTGTATGTGTGTGTGTGTGTGTTACCCTCCAGGCGTGGCTCCTCAGGGCAGGGTAGATGTGTGTGTGTCCCTGTATGTGTGTGTGTCCCTGTGTGTGTGTGTGTGTGTGTTACCCTCCAGTTGTGGCTCCTCAGGGCAGGGTAGATGTGTGTGTGTGTCTGTATGTGTGTGTGTACCTGTATGTGTGTGTGTGTGTGTTACCCTCCAGGCGTGGCTCCTCAGGGCAGGGTAGAGGTGTGTGTCCCTGTATGTGTGTGTGTGTACCTGTATGTGTGTGTGTGTGTGTTACCCTCCAGTTGTGGCTCCTCAGGGCAGGGTAGATGTGTGTGTGTCCCTGTATGTGTGTGTGTCCCTGTATGTGTGTGTGTACCTGTATGTGTGTGTGTGTGTGTGTGTGTTACCCTCCAGTTGTGGCTCCTCAGGGCAGGGTAGATGTGTGTGTGTCCCTGTATGTGTGTGTGTCCCTGTATGTGTGTGTGTACCTGTATGTGTGTGTCTGTGAGTGTGTGTTACCCTCCAGGCGTGGCTCCTCAGGGCAGGGTAGATGTGTGTGTGTCCCTGTATGTGTGTGTGTACCTGTATGTGTGTGTGTGTGTTACCCTCCAGGCGTGGCTCCTCAGGGCAGGGTAGATGTGTGTGTCCCTGTATGTGTGTGTGTCCCTGTGTGTGTGTGTGTGTCCCTGTGTGTGTGTGTGTGTGTGTGTGTGTAGGTGTGTGTGTTACCCTCCAGGCGTGGCTCCTCAGGGCAGGGTAGATGTGTGTGTCCCTGTATGTGTGTGTGTGTCCCTGTGTGTGTGTATGTGTGTGTGTACCTGTATGTGTGTGTGTGTCCCTGTGTGTGTGTGTACCTGTATGTGTGTGTGTGTACCTGTATGTGTGTGTGTGTGTTACCCTCCAGGCGTGGCTCCTCAGGGCAGGGTAGATGTGTCTGTGTCCCTGTATGTGTGTGTGTCCCTGTATGTGTGTGTGTCCCTGTATGTGTGTGTGTACCTGTATGTGTGTGTCTGTGTGTGTGTGTTACCCTCCAGGCGTGGCTCCTCAGGGCAGGGTAGATGTGCTGCAGCAGCAGCTGTTGGGGCTCCAGCTGATGGACCCCCAGCCTCTTGAGCAGCTCCCTGACCTGCTGCTGCTCCAGGGGACCCTCCCCCCCGCTCAGCAGGCCTGGACGCACCACGCTCACGTCCCCGTGCAGCACGCCCAACCACCCTGAGGGAGGAGGGGAGGGGGGGAGGGGAGGGGAGAGAGAGAGAGAGAGAGAGAGAAGAGAGAGAGAGACAGGTAAGGTTCAGGGCAAGTAGACGCCAGTTACCCACTTCCTGCGATCTGTCTGAGTGTGTGTGTGTGTGTGTGTGTGACTGAGTTTGAGTGAGATAGTCTGAGTCTGCACATGTATATGTATGTGTGTACGCATGAGCATGCGTGTGTGTGCGTGTGTGTGTGCGTGTGTAAACCAGAGTACGCGTGTCTCCTGCAACCCTGTGTAGCTCTAATATATTTATGAGAACACGGCCTTCAGCGCTGGCCCTGTCCACCTTCCCCTGGCTACACTGATTCATGAAACGCAGTGTTCCAGCGCCCTAGCAGGCCGGCTGGGCAGGCTGGCTCTCTCTGCCCCTTACGGCTTTTAAAGGCTGGAATGTTCCGAGCACAGACACAAATGGAGGAAGGAGAGTGTGAGATGGAGAGCGAAAGATGGAGAGAGAAAAAAAAGAGGAAGAGAGGGAGGGAAAGATTAACAGAAAGGGTGAGTGAGAGAGGAGAGGGGTGTGAAAGAGAGGGATGAAGAGAACGAGGGAGAGAGCGAGAGGAGGGGGGGGAAAGAGAGATGAAACGAAAAGGTGAGTAAGAGGCAAAGAAAGAGTGAGGGGGTGAAAGAGAGAGATGAACAGAAAGGGTGAGAGAAAGGGAGAGTCAAGAGAGGGGGGGGGGTTAAGGAGAGAGAGAGGGTGAGTGAGAGTGGGAGGGGGCTGAGTAGAGATGAACAGATAGGGTGAGAGAGAGGGGGGGGTAAGGAGAGAGATGAATAGATAGAGGAGTGAGAAAGAGAGGGGGGTTAAGGAAAGAGAGATGAACAGATAGGGTGGGGGGTGAAAGAGAGAGAGATGAACAGATAGGGTGAGAGAGGGTGAAAGAGAGAGCAGGCAGCGGAGGTTGGAGGGGGTGATGCAGAACTGATGGAAACTCACTCAGGAGCCAAACCGTTTTTTTCTCCATGAATACTGCACAACTGTCCTGTGAGTGTGTGTGAGTGTGTACATAACCCAGCGTGCGTGTGGTTGTGTGTGTGTGTGACTAACTCTGATAGATGCTTACGCGAGAGCTTGAAGATCTATTATTCATGGTTAGCGGCTTTAGGATGTTTTTGAGAGTGATGACGCACAACACCTCTGCTGTTCCCAACCTCTGCATCTGGGTGTCTATATTTAGACCAAGACCAGGAATGAACGCTAAATAGTCATACGATCGTACTTTAGCACACGTCTGGGTGGGTGATTGTTTGTGTGTGTGTGTGTGTCTGTGTGAGAGATTGTTATACCAGTTTTTTTTGTTTTTTACCAGGGGGTAAATAGATTTGTCAGATGTTAAAAAGATTTTGATGGAAAAACGCTCTTTACTTGTCGCCATGTCTTATAGTACAGTGAACCCTCGCTATATCACGGTTCACTTTTCACGGTTTCGCTACTTCACAGATTCGCATCGTACATTGTGTTCTGCATTCTGATTGGCTAAACAGTCTCTCCAACGCAAACCTGTGCCTCAATAAAGTTGCGGTTTACAGGATACAGTACTTTTATTTGTTAAACAAATGCTTGGGCCTGTAAAAAGGGTTTGTTCTTTGGTTTTAATATATAATATTTAATTGTATAACAATTGTAAAAAAATAAAGGTTTCTACTTCACGGATTTCACTTATCACGGGTTCTTTTTGGAACGTAACCCCCGTGAAAAACGAGGGTTCACTGTATATCCAGTGAAACTAGACCCAAACAAACTGTTCTAGAAGGTTCTGCTGGTGTGGTTCCAGGAGGTCCAACCTAACACCGTGTCCTAACTGCATGCGAGCGTTCGACTGTCGCTGTCTCATCGGACGCTCTCCGTCCACACCGAACGCGTTCAAGTCGCACTTCTGTTGTCATGTAAACTAACCACGTTGCTATGACTTCAGTTGCTACAGAGCTTTCAACGCCAGCGCTGCATCTCGCCAGAATCAAACTGCTTTGCGTCGCATCCAGCTCTAGAAGGTTCTAAAAGGTGTAGTTCTAGAAGGTTCCAAATCACAAACATCTATATCTAGAAGATTCTAAAAGATGTAGTTCTAGAAGTTTGGAAATCATAAACATCCATATCTAGAAGGTTCTACCTGATCCCTGCATATGTAGTTGTATCTAGTTCTAGAAAGTTCTACCTGTTTGAGTACTGGGGGGCTTCTTCTTGCTGGTCTCGTCCTCCATGGGGAAGAAGACCCTCTCCCTGCTCAGCGCCACCACGCGCCCGTCCGCCAGGGGGATTATGGGTAGCTCTCGAAGGGCCTGCAGAATGACCTCTGAATCTCCGTATCCCTGCTGCAGCGCCCGGAAGTTACACACCAGCAGCCTGGCCAGAGCAGCCAGACCCTGGGCTGGAGACAAACATGGGGACTGTGAACTGTTAGAACACACACACACACACTCACACGCATACACGCTCACACACACGGTCTCTTGTACACAAACGCATGCACACGCACGCACACTCACACACACACAAACACACATGCACGCACACACATAAACAAATACACACACACACAACAAAGTCTCTTACACACACACACACAGTATCTTGCACACACACACACACAGTATCTCGCACACACACACAGTCTCTTTCACACACACACACACACACACACCTGAGTTAATCCCGTCTCCCTGCACCAGCTCCTTGGCCATGGCCGTGGTAACCGTGGTAACGTCCGAGCCCCTCAGGTGTCGCACCCCCAGGTGGGTGAGGAGGGAGAGGGGCGGGGCTGGCTGCATCCCCGGGTGAAGGTAGGCCAGGGACAGGTGCCTGTCAAGCTCCTCTCCGCCAATCACGTCGCGGATCACTGCATCCTGACACACGGCCACCTGGGATGGAAGCTTGTACTCCACCACTCCATCTGACAGAGAGAGAGATAGAGAGAGAGAGAGAGAGGGAGAGGGGGGGAGAGAGGGGGAGAGAGGGGGAGAGAGAGAGAGAGACAGAGAGAGAGACAGAGAGAGCGCGAGAGGGGGAGGGAGAGAGAGAGACAGAGAGAGAAGGGGGGAGAGACAGAGAGAGACAGAGAGAGACAGAGAGAGTGAGAGAGAGAGAGAGAGAGAGAGAGAGAGGGGGGAGAGAGGAAAGGAGATACAGAAAGAATATGAGAGAATGTACAAAAGACAGACATCTCTAAAGAAAAAATGACAGGCAGACAGAAAGGCAGACAGACAGGCAGACAGTGAGGCAGACAGACAGGTAGACAGGCAGAGAGACAGACAGGCAGACAGGCAGGCAGGCAGGTAGACAGACTACCTTTCCTGAGAGTGGGCAGGAATGCCTTCCCCTTTAGCAGCTGTATAATCTGCCCGGCAACAGGTTTGAAGAAGTCCAGCACCTCGTCAGGAAGAGGCACGAACTGCAGGAAGTGACATAGCCCACTCAGCCCACTGAATTCTGGGTGATCCTGAGAGAGAGAGAGAGAGAAAGAGAGAGAAGAGGAGGGTCCACCATGATCATTTATCTGTCTCTCAAAGCAGATCTTTCTCGGTCTTGGACCTAGCCTCCCCCCCTTCCCCCCCTCCCCCCCGCTCTCCCCCCTCCTCTCACAGTGAACACCTCCAGGGCGTGCAGCAGCAGCTGGGGGATCTTGGAGCGGAGCCACTGGTTCCAGGAGCTGTCCCTGTCCACGTCCTCCCTGGACGAAGGGATGTCAAAGTCCCCTGGAGGGAGGGAGGGAGGAGGGAGGGAGGGAAGGAGGGAGGAGGGAGAGAGGACATGAAACGAGAGAGGTGTTGAAAGAGTCAGAAATGTGTGTTTACACATAAATATGCATACTGTCAGTTGTGTCGGTGTGTATAGGTGTATGTATGTATATGTATGTAAGTGCGTGTGTGTGCATATGTGTGTGTATATATATATATATATATATATATATATATGTGTGTGTATTTACATTTACATTCATTAATTTAGCAGACGCTTTTATCCAAAGCAACTATCCAAAGTATATGTATATGTGTGTGTGTGCGTGCATGTGTGGTGTGTGTGTGCGTGTGTGTGCGTGCAAGTGTGTGTGTGCACACCCTGGATGATGAAACGGAAGCCGAAGCTGCGGAGAGGCAGGAAGGCGAACACAGGCTGCTTCTGGGGCAGGGCAGTGATGTCACTTCCTGTGTCGTGCCGCTTCAGCAGGAAGGCCAGGGCGAGCTCTGTGGACTCCACGTCCTCCCTGACCTGGGAGAGACGCCGACACAGCACACACTCATCACACTCTTCACACAAACACCATCACCAACGGTCCACTTCACAAACCCTGGCATCAGAACATCTCCTTCCCTCCTCCCCTTTCTCTCCTCATCCTCCTGCCCTCCTCCCCTTTCTCTCCCCATCCTCCTGCCCTCCTCCCCTTTCTCTCCTCATCCTCCTGCCCTCCTCCCCTTTCTCTCCTTCCTCCCCTCCTTTCTCTCCCTCTCCGTTCTCTCCTTTCGCTTCTCCTCCCTCCCTCCCTCCTCTCCTTTCTCTCCTCCCTCCTCCCCTTGCTCTCCTCCTCCCTCCCCTTCCCTCCCCCCAGGCCTGCCCCCGCAGAGCTGTGTCAGGGAGCAGAAGCAGGGGAGGGGAGATGTTTGATCACCCAGACAGCAGACCCTGCTGCTGGGCCACCCAGATCAGGGAGAGGTGTTTGAGGGAGAGTCTGCTCTCTGTGCTATCTCTGATCCCTGTCTAGTGTTACGCAACTGCAGGATGGAAGAGGGGGGAGGGAGGGAGAGAGAGAGAGAGAGAAATACAGAAAGAGAGAGACAGAGAGAGAGAGAGAGGGAGAGAGAGGGAGAGCGAGGGAGAGAGAGGAAGAGAGAGCTTTGGGAAGGCAGTTTAATCAGACAGCTTGAGTCACCTGTCTGTTAGTGTGAAAGCTATTAATTCCCACCTTCCTAATGAGCGAGCTGAAAAAACAACAAGCTCGTGGGAGAGAGAATGAGATAGAGAGAGAGAGAGAGGACTTGAGGGTGCAGACTAGACAGAGGAAGCGTTGCGTAACACAAACACACTGGAGTCCTGGAGGTGGGGAGACCTGCTCTGTCTGTCAGGCTGAACCCCAGACCAGGAGACCGCCTAGGGGAGGAGGGGAGAGAGAGGGGAGGGCAGGGAGAGGGGCGGAGAGGGGAGGGAGAGGGGAGGGGAGGGAGAGGGCGGAGAGCTGGAGTGTGTGTGTGTGTGCTACCTTTGCGGGATGGAGCGTGCGTTTGACCACCAGCCAGCGCTCCGTTCCCGCTGGGTGGTCCACCTCCAGAACGTCGTGGCTCAGGTCCCTCCGAGTCATGGTCACCACTCGCTTCTCACTCTGACCAAGGGAGGGAGAGACGGAGAGAGAAAACCAAGGACAGAGGAAAACAAGGAGGGAGAGAGAGAGAGAGGAGAAAAGAGAGATGGAGAGAGGAGAGAGAGATGGCGAGAGAACGAGGATGGAGATAGAAAGAGAGAGGGAGGGAGAGACAGAGACCGAGAGAGAGGAGAGAGGAGAGAGACAAAGGATCGAGATAGAGAGATAAAGAGAGAGAGAGTGAGGGAGAGACCGAGACAGAAAGAGAGAGGAGAAAGGAGAGAGGAGAGAGAAAAAGGATCAAGATAGATAGAAATAAAGAAAGAGAGAGAGAGAGGAGTGTAAATGGTCATGAAGCAGCACATGGCCATGTGAGTGTTCACGTGTGTGTGTGTTTCCTGGTTACCGGGTTGAGGATGATGATGGAGCGCAGCCTGTGCAGGAAGAGCAGCAGGGAGGGGTGGATGTCGTGGAACAGAGTCCTGGTCTGATGGCTCTCTGGACGCAGCGGCAGTAAGATCTTAGTGGTCCAGCTGTGGACGACGCACACACACACACACACACAGAGACACAGACACGCACACAGAGAGACACACACACACACAGAGAGACACAGACACACACAGATACACACAGAGACACAGACACAGTGAAACACAAACACACAGAGAGACACACACACACACAGAGATACACAGAGAAACAGACAGACACACAGAGAAACACAAACACACAGACACACACACATGTTCTATGATGCCACGAGATGCCACGTGATGGAGGAATCCTGAAGATATTGTCGTATGTTGTATGATTCCGCCTGAAGCCCCGCCCCCTCCATATTCACCTGTGCTGTCCCAGGGAGCCCGCCAGCTGCGTATCCAAGGGCGACTCGTCCTCCACCCACTGAGGGAGGATGTATCCCATGGGGCCGCTGGACTTGTCGAAGCGCAGATGGAAGCCGTTGGAGTGGATCTCAGGCCGGTCCGACACCTTGAACACAGACTTGAAGCCGATGCCCTTCTGACCTGCCAGTACAGAGCCAGCATCAGCACGTGCACGCTCGCTGTTCACACCAGCATCGGCACAAGGTGTCCACGTGCACGCTCGCAGTTTTTACATCAGCACATGCACGCTCGCTGTTTTTACATCACCATCAGCACAAGGTGTTCACGTGCACGCACATGTAGGTTACCTATATACCGTATTTGTCGGACTATAAAACGCACCAGACAAAAAATGCATAATAAAGAAGGAAAAAACATTTTTTTACAACAATTTATTGTTAATGATGTGAAATTATATAATAGTGTGTTAATAATTTCTCACACAAATCGCTCCAGAGTATAAATCGCACCCCCGGCCAAACTATGAAAAAAACTGCGACTTGTAATCCGAAAAATACGGTACTAGTAACACACACAGACACAAACACACAGCAGGTTACCTATATACTCATAACACACACACACAGACACACACACACGCAGCAGGTTACCTATATACTCATAACACACACACACACACAGACACAAACACACAGCAGGTTACCTATATACTCATAACACACACACACACACAGACACACACACACACGCAGCAGGTTACCTATATACTCATAACACACACACACAGACACACACACACACAGCAGGTTACCTATATACTCATAACACACACACACACACAGACACAGACACACACACACACACAGCAGGTTACCTATATACTCATAACACACACACACACACACACAGACACACACGCAGCAGGTTACCTATGTATCCGTGTTGGTGCTTGCCCTTGGTGCTGCGGCCCACATCGCAGATGGCCCTCACGTTCTTCTCCTGGAAGCCCGTCTCATTGTTGAGCACCGTGATGCAGCCTCGCTCCACCAGGAAGGCCAGAGCAGCCACACACCCCCCCTCACTCTGGTAGCTGTTATCATCAGCGTTCTGGGGAGGGGGAACAGGAGGAGCCCACAGTGTTACACACACTTAGCACACACACACACACGCAGTGTCTGTTAACATGGTGGAGCACCATCAGAGCGATGATGATGGATGGATTGTGGATACAGGGACTCAGAGAGAGAGAGAGAGAGAGAGAGAGAGAGAGAGAGAGATAGAGAGAGAGAGCGCGAGCGCAAGAGGATAAGATCCATCGCTAAATGACTACATGAGAGAAAGGGAGAGAGAGAAAGAGATAGAGCAGGAGAGAAAGGGAGAGAGAGAGAGCAAGAGAGAAAGGGAGAGACAGCAGGAAACAGAGAGAGAGGTAGACAGAGAGAGAGCGAGAGAGGGGGAGAGAGAAGGGGGGTTGAGAAACAGAGACAGAGAGAGAGAGGAGAAGGTGACGGACATAAGGGAGATGGAGAGTGAAGAGGGAGAGAAAGAGAGACAGAAAGAGAGAGAGACAGAGAGAGAGACAGAAAGAGAGAAGGGAGAGAGACAGAGACGTTCGAGTGAGGTCACCTGGATGAGCTCCAGGACGAAGTGCGTGTCCTTGCTGTACAGCTCGGTGGACAGCCTGTCCAGGCTGCGACCCAGCCTCTCCTGGTGCACCTGCATCAGCCTCTGGCCCTCTGCGTTCAGCTCCACCCCGATGCCAAACTCGCTCTTCCTGTGGGACAGGAAACAGGAAGTCAGAGGCAAGTTTGGGACGCTCAGCAGCATCTTAACCATAGACATTAGAAAGATCTTAACAGCCTGAATCAGAATGACTTTATTGATCCTTGAGAAGAAACTCTGTAGTAACAACGTCACACAGTCTCGTCAAAGCACACAGGGGTAAGGGTGTAGGGGTAAGACAGTAAAAGAGTGCATCCATGGATAAAGGTGTAGGGGGTCAAATTAAATAAAATAACTGCACACGGGGGTAAAAGGCTTGGAGTAAAATAAGAGTACTAGGCTACAGTATATAGAGATTGGGAGATAAAATAATATAAAATAGAGAATATGGTGGAAGTAGTAATGTATAATATACACAACTACGGGTATTTATGGTACAGAATATACAAATGTACACAGACTGCATACGTTGCAAAGATGCAGTGGTCAATGCCCAGTCAAATGACTTAGTGTAATGTTAGTATTTGAAGTAATAAAATAAGTCAAATGTAAAAACTGGATAGGATGAAACATTAAAGCCAGCGTATGTTTTATAAATGTGGGGAATACAACCAGTAACTTAACTAGAGAAAAGACAAACCTGATGTCATCAATAATGGCCTTCTGGTAGTTAACTGTGTCCGTGTCTGATTGGCCACTGGTTGCTTCGGTCCCTTCTTTCTCAGCCAATAGCGTCTCTGCGTCCGGTGTGCGTTGCTCGGCGTCGTCGGGTGCACGCCTGGTGTCGTGCGCGTGGCCGTTGGGCACCGAGGTCAACTCGAACGGCTCCTCCCCTTCTGAGAGATCCCAAGAAGGTATAAAGAAAGTCAAAGTTGATTAGCGTCAAACGGAAGATGAGGATTCACGCCCCTCGACGGCACTCCATTTCCCATGATGCTCGAGTACGCTCCCTCACCTTCATCCTGGTTCTGTTCGGGGTGGGAGGAGTTAGAATTGTAGTCCGCTGAAGCCTCTGGGGCAACCTCTTCCTCTCTCGCATCTGGAGGGGTCGGACTACAGCTCCCAGAGTGCACTGGGGTTCCCTAGAAAGACCAGAGATTGTCAGCCCGGGCGATTGACCATTTCCTTTCAAACAGACTAAGGCGTCATGTCCGCTCACCTTTCCAGGGACCTCTGTGACTGTGTCTGGGCAGAACGGCCTCTGGGGAGCGGCGAGCTTGTCCTGGTAGTCTCTCGCCCACTCCGTGATGCCCAGGACGATGCCCAGATGATGCAGGCGGTTCAGGCAGCGTGGATCAGCCCGAGCACAGCGCAGCAGGGCGGCTTTAGACCTGGCCTGACCCAGGACCCGAGACAGAGGCTCCAGGAACACCTGTGGAGAGGCCAGCAGGACAGTGAAGGATTATTATGTTGGTGCAGAATACTCTCTCCTTTTTTATTGGATGGTTAAATAATAATAATTACTCATTTAGCAGACACTTTAATCCAAAGAAATTTACAGTAAGCACAGGGACATTACCCCTGAGGCAAGTAGGGTGAAGTGCCTTGCCCAAGGACACAACGTCATATTGCCACAGCCGGGGTTCAAACTCACAACCTTCTGATCATGAGGCCAACGCTTTAACCCGCTGAGCCACCTGACTCCTGGTCAAAGCACAGTACCTGGTGTAACACTGCTCTGCAGGTTCTGGTGGGGATGCGGATCAGACAGTCCAACAGGAAGCGGGTCACCGTGCTGTAGCAGGGCTCCTCCTCCTCGGACAGGCTAACGTCTGGGGGTCACAATCACACCCAGTCTACTGGTCAGTAACGTCACAGGGACAAGAGGGGGCTGACACAGGTTAGCCCACAGGTTAGCAACGTGGGGTAGCAGCGTTAGCATGTTGGTGAGCAACGCGGTTTAGCAGCATTAGCATGTCGGTTAGCAACGTGAGTTAGAAGCGTTAGCATGTCGGTTAGCAACGTGGGTTAGCAGTGTTAGCATGTCGGTTAGCAACGTGGGTTAGCAGCGTTAGCATGTACTTTAGCAACACGGTTACCGTGTCGTTTGCGCTATACATTAGAGGCATTCACGCTAAGAAATAAGCATTAATAGTTAGAGAATATAACTCCAGTCCAGGGTATTTCCTCCAACAAAACATGCACAAAAATATCGCACAAATATTTTTCTTTTTATATGTATGATTTTGAAACTTGTGACCCATAATTCTTGTTACACACACGGCCTTACCGACTCGTGCCACAGCGGCAGCAAGAGCGCTCTCCATGTGATTGGCCAGGAGAGCAGTGGGGGCGTTCCCAATGCCATCAGCCACCACCATGGACACCAGGTGTCCAGCTGTGCCCACGGGGTCGAGGGTCATGGCGGCCTGGGAGAAGAATTTGTCTCCCGTAGAGGTCGTGACCCTGAGCAGCGAGCCTGGGGTCGCCTCCAAGACTGCCAGGTCGGTGTTCACTACAGAGAAACAAACAGAACAGGCGTCACTGTCTCCTACTTCCTGTTCCCTCACTGGCTCCTACTTCCTGTTCCCTCACTGTCTCCTACTTCCTGTTATCTCACTGTCTCCTACTTCCTGTTCCCTCACTGTCTCCTACTTCCTGTTATCTCACTGTCTCCTACTTCCTGTTATCTCACTGTCTCCTACTTCCTGTTACCTCACTGTCTCCTATTTCCTGTTATCTCACTGTCTCCTACTTCCTGTTCCCTCACTGTCTCCTACTTCCTATTCCCTCACTGTCTCCTACTTCCTGTTCCCTCACTGTCTCCTATTTCCTGTTATCTCACTGTCTCCTACTTCCTGTTACCTCAGTGTCTCCTACTTCCTGTTCCCTCAGTATCTACTACTTCCTGTTCCCTCACTGTCTCCTACTTCCTGTTCCCTCACTGTCTCCTACTTCCTGTTCCCTCACTGTCTCCAACATTCTGTTTCCCTCTAAAACAGCTTTGCAGATTCAGCAATTAGTTCTTTTTACATAAATTGAAACAGTAAATGTCCCCTTATATGTAACGCAAATTAAATTAATAATTCAAGACGTTCTTAAGGGCCATTCGGCGTCCTGTGGAGAACCCGGGCCCCTGGCTACCTGCATGCTTGTCGATGAAGTCTCTGAGCGGGCCGTGGAGAGGCCTGAACACCAGCTCCCACAGGCTCCACTGGCCCAGGTCCTCCAGCAGGGGGCAGCTCAGCAGGCTGGCCAGGGCCTGGGCCTGGGACACCTCACCCAGACCACCCACCGCCTCCTCTCCCCTGTGTGGGTGAGAGAGGGAATGTGAAAGAGAGTGAAAGAGAAAAATACATATATGACAATTGTCATATACTTTGTGTCCTATATGCCAACTGTCACATTTGACAAATTATAGGATGACAATAATGGATGTTCCTCGCAAAATGTAATAAAACTAAATAAACGAAAGGGATGTAAATGGGGGGAGTCAGGTGACTGAGCGGTTAGGGAATCGGGCTAGTCATCAGAAGGTTGTTGTTGTCGAGGGGGAATGTCCCTGTTGTTGCTGTACGTTGCTCTGGATAAGAGCGTCTGCTAAATGACTAAATGTGGATGTAATGTAAATGCCTCCCCCAGGGTTGTGTGCAGGTGTCTGCCGGCGCAGGAAGGGGCTCACCTGGCCTCGTTGGCGAACAGTGCTGCCTGGCAGCGGACCAGGCTGAGGCCTCCAGCCACGCCCAGGCCCTGCTGCCGCTGGACCAGCCCCACCAGGGAGAGCAGCGAGCCCAGCCCCAGATCCCCGCTGTCCTGGACCCCATAGTGGGCCCTCACGGCTCTCTCCAGGCAGGACAGCTGGGAGACATCAAACAAGAGATGGATGGTTGTGTGTGTGGTGTGTATGTGTGTATGTGCGCACATAGGTGAATGAAAGAGTGCATTGTGTGTGTATGTATGGAGTGTGTGTATATGCATGCATGCGTGTGTGTGTATGTGTGTGTGGAGGTGGGGTGGGTGTTTGGGTGTGTTTTTTCCAAGTGTGCAGCACATAAGTGAGTGAAGGAGTGTATTGTGTGTGTATTGTATTGAGTGTGTATATATGCCTGCGTGTGTGCGTGTGTGTGTCTTACCCCGTCTGGCTGGCTGATAGTGATGACAGCGCTGCACTGTCTGATGAACTCAAACACATCCTGTCTGCTGGGTCTGAAGCCACAGCCTTGACCCCTGCTGCTGCTGGGCCCCAGACTCACCGAGGCCCCTGCTGTCTCCTGCAGCACCTGCGCACGCACGCACACACACACACAAGCAGGCACACACACACACACAAGCAGGCACACACAAACAAATACACGCACGCACACACACACGAACAGGAACGCACACATGCACGCGCGCACACACGCATGTACACACACACAGAGATACATTCAAAACGTATGAACGCGCACAGTTCCGTGAAAAATAGACATGCACGTGCAGGCACACACACACACACAGGCACACACACACAGGCACACACACACAGGCACACACACACAGGCACACACACACAGGCACACACAGGCGCACACACACACACAAACAATGTACAACCAAAAGAGACAACAGCCCCCAACCACAATAACACAACAGCTGTCCCCCCCCCCCCTGTTCGCAGCAGGGGACCCCACCTGGATGTGCTTGACCAGGAAGTCCAGGAAGGTGCCCTGCTGGAGGCTGCTGAAGTGGGGGACCTGCAGCTGGGAGGTGATCTGGCCCTCCAGGGAAGCCAGCTGGGCCAGGCTGAGGGCGGAGCTCTGGGAGGACAGGCCGTCTCTGAGGAGCCGGGTCACCTTGGCTGGACGACAACACCGGGAGGTCAAACATCATGGGACTGCAAGGTCAAGCGGTCTCAGGTTCTAATCCCTCCCCCCGTGCTTCTATTTTAATTCGAGCACCTGATTTGAGGAAGTTAATAAAATGATAGGATGTTCTGGGATGCATTCTTAATACAAGCACGAAAAACACACTTTTGTTTAATTATTAAGCTTGAATAATGATACCTGACAGACTGCAGCCATATTACTAACTAGGAGTCTTTCGAACACTGTGACTGCGTATACATTTCTATTTACATTCAGTCATTTAGCAGACGCTCTTATCCAGAGCGACTTAACAGCAAGTACAGGGACATTCCCCCCTGAGGCAAGTAGGGTAAAGCGCCTTGCCCAAGGACACAGCACCATGTTGGCACAGCCGGGATTTGAACCCAAAACCTTCTGATGACTAGCCCGACTCCCTACGGTGTCAAGCTGAGCGACAAGAAAAGGACTTGACCCGGAATGTTCCGACAGCGGTCGAGATGGCTCAGATGGGGGGTCAGATGGCTCAATGGTTAAGGCGTTGGCCTCATCATCGGAAGGTTGTGAGATCGAACCCCGGCTGTGGCTATGTGATGTTGTGTCCTTGGGCAAGGCACTTCACCCTACTTGCCTCAGGGAGAATGTCCCTGTGCTTACTGTAAGTCGCTTTGGATAAAAGCGCCTTCTAAATGATTAAATGTAAATGAGATGCCGCCTGTGTTCCCCCGGTGGGATTCTGCGATGAGGGATGCACCTTCGCTGGGGAGCGGGCCGCTGGGCGTGTCCCTGCTCTGCCCCTCCTCCGCCACACGCTGGGGGGCGGGGTCGGCTCCGGGCGCCAGGCCTGGGGGCGTGGCCAGCGAACCCCCGCAGATGGCCAGCTGGAACAATGCTGGTGCCACTGGGTCATGTGACATCTCAGACAGGAATTTCAAGATGTGCTATGCAGGAAGAAGGAACAGTTGTATATTATTATAGATACAGTCAGGTCTATAAATATAAAATCCAAAAGGGGGGGGCACATATAAAATGTGTTGTAATTCCTACACCGTTCACCTGATTTGGATGTAAATACCATGAGATTAAAGCTGAAAGTCTGCACTTGAAGCATATCTTGATTGTTTCATTTCAAATCCATTGTGGTGGTATACAGAACCAAAATGATGAAAATTGGGTCAATGTCCAAATATTTATGGCACCTGACTGTATATTATAGATATTCACTCATTATCTACCGCTGATTAGCGGTGCTGCTTATTCCTGTTAGGGGTCACGGGTGAGCCTATCCCAGTTACTTTGGGGCCTTAGGCAGGGTACACCCTGAACTGGGGCCAGCTAGTCGCAGGGCTATCACACAGACAGTGACAGACAACATAGAGACAACCATTCACTCTCACAGTCCTTCACTAGGGGCAATTTTTCCACTATGTCCAATTAACCTACCACATGCACGTCTTTGGATATATAAATTATATGATCTAATATGGCAAGGCACTTCACCCTACTTGCCTCAGGGGGGGAATGTCCCTGTACTTGCTGTAAGTCGCTCTGGATAAGAGCGTCTGCTAAATGACTCAATGTAAATGAATGTTCATGGGGATGGGTTATCTCCACCCCCGGGCAGTCAGGCGGGAAAGGATTTGAGTTCTGGTGAGCTCAAACGAGCTCACTTAACACACACGGGGCCAGCAGATGAGTTCCAGCCTCCGTCTGCTAGTTTCCAAACGCCACGGCTGCGAAAGCTCCTGCTAAGTGGAACCAAGAACTGCAGTTCATTTCTGACCTCTTCTCCCAGGGCCCGACACAGGGATTAGGGAGATTAGGAAACGGGTGACATTTTGTTAACGAGCTAAAAGAGAAGCAGACAAGAGGGAGGATTGGTGTGAACCCTCGTCCGCACTCGTTTGCCCCTCTCGTATCGTTCCGGAAGGAGGAGGGGGGGGGATTACAGGAATGACCTCTCCCACCCCTTCCTCATCTCGGTACCGGGAGCCAGCGAGCGTGGAGCCAGCGAGCGTGGAGACAGCGTGATAAATGCCCGGACGTGAGGCCGTCCCCACTGGCCGGCTCCTCTAAGGCTTCACCCCCCCCCCCCCCCCCCCCTCCCCCGCGACAGGAAGTTGATGAGGTTTTGAAGAGAGAGCGGGAGGACGTCCCACCAAAGCAGTGGGGCGATGAGCTTGTCGACTGCTTATCAACGTCTCCTCTTACCCTCCCTCTTACCCTCTCTCTTTCCCTCTCTCCCTCCCTCTCTCTTTCCCTCTCTCCCTCCCTCCCTCTTACCCTCTCTCCCTCTTACCCTCTCTCCCTCCCTCTCTCTTACCCTCTCTCCCTCCCTCTCACCCTCTCTCCATTTCTCTTTCCCTCTCTCCCTCCCTCTCTTTCCCTCTTCTCCCTCTCTCTTCCTCCCTTTCTTTCCCTCTCTCCCTCCCTCTTTCCCTCTCTCCCTCCCTCTCTTTCTCCCTCTTTCTTTCCCTCTCCTTCCCTCTCTTTCCCTCTCCTCCATCTTTCTTTCCCTCTCTGCTTCCCTCTCTCTTTCCCTCTCTCCTCCCTCAAAATGTGCCAGGGTTGCGCAATCCACCCATCAATCAATGAAATGATTGATACATTTTATTGGTCCGTCAGTCAGTCAGTTAGCCAGTTTGGGGGCTTTGGGGAAAGCTCATTGGTCTGAGCATTTCACTGCAGATCACACCAAAAGGTTGCAGGTTCGACGCTGCCGGGTTTCTCACCTTGGTTGTTGGCGGTCTGCAGATGGTCGCGGCGCTCTTCAAGACTTCCATCACCGCTTCCGACGCCGTCATGGCGGCGTACTTCCTCCTGAGCTCGGCGCTCCCCGACGAGGAAGAGGAGGAGGAGGAGGGGTGGAGGGCGTCGGCCGTGTCCAGGACGTTCTTCTTCAGCTTCCTGGCGCGCTGCATCACCTCGTCCTGCAGCTCCAGCAGCATGGTCTGACGAGCCCTCTCCATCAGGTGCTGCTCCTGGTTCTGCACCTTGCACAGGGTCTGGACCAAACACACACCGAGACAGGTCTTTATGGTTACCATTGTATTGACTACAGCTGTGTAAGTCTGACAGGTCTTTATGGTTACCATTGTATTGACTACAGCTGTGTAAGTCTGTCTGTCTACAGCATGTCTACAGCTGTCTAAGTCTGTCTGTCTACAGCATGTCTACAGCTGTCTAAGTCTGTCTACAGCATGACTACAGCTGTCTAAGTCTGTATACAGCATGACTACAGCTGTCCAAGTCTGTCTGTCTACAGTATGACTACAGCTGTCCAAGTCTGTCTGTCTACAGTATGACTACAGCTGTCTAAGTCTGTCTGTCTACAGCATGTCTACAGCTGTCTAAGTCTGTCTACAGCATGACTACAGCTGTCTAAGTATGTCTGTCTACAGCATGTCTACAGCTGTCTAAGTCTGTCTACAGCATGACTACAGCTGTCCAAGTCTGTCTGTCTGCATCTGTCTGTACTGATCCTCCATCAGTCTTACCGATATGGGCAGCCCCATGCTGCAGATCCTGATGCCCAGTTTGTAGGGGGAGTCGGTGTTGTACTGATCAGCCATGTGCTTCATGAACGCTGCCGGATCCACCTGGCTGTGATTCCTCCTGCGGAACTCTCGCAAGCTCTGCGGACGCATCCAGACCAAAATTGTGTTTAGTATTTTTATCCGATTTGACCCGCATATCCCTCGTATTTTATCCTCTTGCCCCCCCCCACACTCTCCCCTCCCCCCGGCACCTCTACCCCCTCCCTCCCCATTCCCTGGCCTTCCTCCCCCCCTGCGCCCCTACCCTCAGGATGTCCACCGTCTCTACGGGGACGATGTCATCGTCGCGGGTGTTGCAGTCGACCTTGAACATGCGGTGGATCAGGGGCAGCCTGCACAGCGGGCCCAGGTTCAGCTCCTCGTAGCGCCGCTTGTCCTTCAGGCTGGCCAGGGCCCCGCCCACCTCGTACAGGGTGCACACCGACGCCGAAGCTTCCATGGACTGGGAGAGACGCACGCGTGCAAACATGGACCAGGGACTTTACACACGTTTGGTTTTATCTGACATCGATATCGATATATTCTTTGAACGTTAGCGCTGTTGAGAAGGTCTTAAAGCCTGTGTATATGTGTATATGTGTGTATGTGTGTATGTGTTATACCAGGCCGATATATAGGTGGGCCGTTATTATTGGATGATATTAGGCATTTTCCAAACTATCAGCATCTACAATGGCCGATAAATTGACTATAATTTATTTATTTTTTACGATTAAATGATTGGAGAGTTTGCGTTGCATAGATTGTCCACTAGATAGAACTATACAACATCCCTGTTGAACGCTCATGTTTAGAACCAAAAACAATCTTCAGTGAAGTGTGGTCATGGTAAGCTGGCAACTGTCACCAGACATGTATGGCTTGAATAACTTTTAAAAGAACATCCACATTTTATAATATATATCGGCTGATATATCGAAATATCCGATTTTTACATCGCCAAATATCTGTCAATATCGGGCTCCAGTGTGTATGCATGACTGGGTCTGTGTGTGTGTGTGTGTGAGAGAGGGAGCGAGCGAGCCTGTACCTGGATGAACATGTTGACCTCTCTGATGTTGCGCTGCAGCTCCTTCAGTGCGGGCAGCTGCCAGCGTGTGATCCCTCCGGCCTCCAGAGAGGACACCTGCATCAGCTGGCACACCCGCAGCACCACCTGCAACCAGGAGGGGCTTAGCCATGACAGGTGAACAGGCAGACAGGCAGACAGGCAGGCAGACAGACAGGCAGACAGGCAGACAGGTGAACAAGCAGACAGGCAGACAGACAGGTGAACAAGCAGACAGGCAGGCAGACAGACAGACAGGTGAACAAGCAGACAGGCAGACAGACAGGTGAACAAGCAGACAGGCAGACAGACAGGTGAACAAGCAGACAGACAGGTGAACAAGCAGACAGACAGGTGAACAAGCAGACAGACAGGTGAACAAGCAGACAGACAGGTGAACAAGTAGATAGACAGAGAGGTGAACAAGCAGACAGACAGGTGAACAAGCAGATAGACAGACAGGTGAACAAGCAGACAGACAGACAGAGAGACAGACTGAGGGAATGATTGACAGACGGGTAAAGCCGACACTGGCCTTTCTCTCTAGAGAGACTATGTTACGCACACACTCACAGACACACAGACACACATGGTATTTGACAGGGTCTAACGACCGGGAGTCTCCCCTTCAGCTCCTCACCTGGTCCTGAGTGACCAGCTCCCCCTCGGCTGCCAGGTCACGAACCACGTCCCCCACCAGGCTGTTGACCGTGTCTGCGTCCAGGTTCTTCCTCCTCCTCCGGCCCCCGTCCCCCACTTCATCACCGAGAGCCTCCGCGGCCCTGACGTTGGCCCCGTGGACCTGCCTGAGCTGGGCATGGTAGGCCGCCGTGAAGACCTGGGCCTTTCCTGCGCTCCGCGTCCCGCTCCGCTGCCTCCTCTCCTGGGATCGGGCCGGCCCTGGATCACTCTCCAGGGAGGGGAAGGCAGATGCTGGGAAGGCCTGAGCTGAAGGACAGGGGGCTGGGGATTGGGCTAAAGCTGGGGTTGGGGCTGGAGGCTGCTCCAGCATGACAGGAGGCTGGGTGCCAAACTGCAAGCTGACGGGTGTGCTACCATAGAGGGAGGGACTAGAGCAGGTTACGGTGGGTTGGGGGGAGCCGCCTGCGTTGCTGGGAGGGCCATAGTGACAGAGAGAGTGTGAGGGAGGAGGGCCGGACTTGGAGGAGGGTCTGGAGCAGGGGGGAGTGGTCGATTTCGGAGAGGTGGGAGCCAGGCTGGTCCCGGGAGGACTGTGGGACCTGTGGAAGACCTGCTGGCCCCTCACCAGGACCTGGTCTGTCAGGGAGTCCACCAGGTCGGCCACAGAGCTGTAGCCCAGCCTGGACACGGTCAGGTTCCGATGGTACCTCTTTCCAAAAGCCACCGTCAGACCCTTGAGAGGTATCCCCTCTGGGCTCTCCGCCAACAGCTTCAGAAGATCCCGAAGGTCTCTCTCCTTCTCCATCGCTGGAGATTGAGCTTGGAGGGAGAGAGGGAGGGAGGTGTGAGGAGAGAGGGATGTCTGTGAGTCTTGAGCAAACGGCAAACCCTCCTAGAGGTGCTCCTACCTGGTGGGAGCTGAACCACCGCTACGATAACACCGGGTGCAGTTTGCGTGGCGTGATAAAGCAAAGGAGACGGAAAACAAAAGCCCATTTGGCCCCTCTTTCCTGTTTCTTGAAGGCGTGCTGCAGTATTCCCTGTGAGTATACCGTGTGTATAGACCATGTAACTGTAACTTGTTTAACTTGTTTGTTCTTGCGGTTCTTCCCTTTGACATTTGTTTGGTTTCACACAATGTACGCTTCATCATCTGACTACCCGCAATGTTTGGGGCTATCTCTTTGTTAGGATCAGTGACCGATGCTGTTTTCAAAGCTCTCTCTTGGAATGGGATACGGATAAAAGCGCCTGCTAAATGAATGAATGAACGATTTGGTTATTGTAGTCTCTCATCCACACATTGACACAGCTGAAAAGTAATCCACTCTCTCTGACCCCAACGCTTTGCATTACCAACCTGTTCCTAGTTATTCAGCCTCCGTCCTTGATTAATACAACTTTATATCCAAACTGTCTTCTTCTCAGTCTCCTCAAAAAGATGATTCAGCAAAAAAAAAAAAAAATCTAAGCTAGTAGCAGTAAATTCTTCACATTTTCCAATTTAAGCTTTAAAGCTTAAAATGTAAATACTCCTTCTGAGGGATTAAAAAAAATATATAATGTATATACTTGTCTCACCAAAACTATGGAATAGTTTGCAAGTCTTTCTTGGTGTTGTTGGTTTTAGATACCTCATTCCAATCTTCTCAACCCCTCCCACTTTTGCATGTGCACCAATCGCACGCCTCCAGAGGAGAAACGAAAGTGAAAGAGGTGAATCATTCACACACAGACACACACACACACACACACAGCTGACCGGCTGTGAGTCTCATTTTCAGTGAAACACTCCCTTCCTCTTGTTGTGACATCACCTTCCCTTGATCGGACAGTGAGGATGTGGGGTCTCTTCAGCACAGCAGCAGGGGTCGTGTCTAAAGAGTGAGTCTGCATTGCTTCACACTTTGGAGCAGGAAGAGTGTGGAAAACCGAAGGACAGGCAGACTCATCTAAGCTGCACTGAAGCAGACTAAACAAAACTGAGAGGGCAGGTCAGAAAAGAGAGAGGGAGGGGGAGAGGGGGAGAGAAGAGAGAGGGAGGGGGAGAGGGGGAGAGAAGAGAGAGGGAGGGAGAGAGGAGGAGAGAAGAGAGAGGGAGGGGAGAGGAGGAGAGAAGAGAGAGGGAGGGGAGAGGAGGAGAGAAGAGAGGGGGGAGAGGAGGAAAGAGAAGAGAGGGAGGGGGAGAGGAGGAGAGAGAAGAGGGAGGGAGGGGGAGAGGAGGAAAGAGAGGAGGGGGAAAGGAGGAAGAGAGAAGAGAGTGGGAGGAGAAAAGAGAAGAGGGAGGGGAGAGGAGAGAAGAGAGGGGGGGAGAGGAGGAAGAGAGAAGAGAGTGGGAGGAGAAAAGAGAAGGGGGAGGGAGGGGGAGCTTCTGTTTCGATTTCTCGGCCGAGTTGATATGAGGTGTTGCCTAGGAAACCATGTGACTTCCAACACAGTCACATGCCAGAGAGTATGACAGGACCACCCTGCCCTCTCACACAGTGAAACTCAAGCTGAGTTGATTGGGTGGTTTAGCAGACACTTTTATCCAGAGCGACTTACAGTAAGTACAGGGACATTCTCCCTAAGGCAAGTAGGGTGAAGTGCCTTGCACAAGGACATAACGTCACACAGCCACAACCGGGGTTTGAACTCACAACCTTCCGATCATGAGACCGACGCCTTAACCCGCTGAGCCACCTGACTCTCAGTTGCCTTAGGACTGTGTGGAGAGAGATCAAAGGTCTATTCACGGGTCTAATCATTTCTGATAGGTGGTTACTGTGAAATGTCAGGTCTGTCTGACAAAGGAAGCCGTGTATCTCTTGCGGGAACTAGCCAATAACAGACAGGATAATTATAATAACAATAACAATGATAGGACCGGAAGATTCTTATTATGTTGCCTTCAGTGCCACAGAATACCTCAGAGACTAGCTGCACTAGAACCACAATTACCAATGAGACCACCAGAGACTAGAACTAGAACTATACACACTTGTGGCGCCGACGTGAGCTGGCTGCCGATCACAACAGCTCCAAGGATCTTCTTCCTTCTTTCGCTGTAGTTATCTTAGACTACAGTTATTTTGTATATATTTTTGTACATGTTTATTAAGGTGTGTATGATAAAACCCGCTACTTTTACCCTGCAACTCTGTGTGCTGTACTTTACACTGCTGCTGTTGTGAACTGCAATTTCCACCCCCTGGAGGACAAATAAAGGTTTATCTAATCTAATCTAACTAGAACTGTTAGCTATGACCGTAAAACTACAAGATGCTAACAAGAGCATGGCTATTGCACGACAACCAAGAGGCTACTATGGTAACAGCCATTTTCCAGGAACAGCATTCTTACCTGTTGTCCTGGAAACGGTTCCGGTCTGAGGTAGCTGAGCGTGAGGTAGCTGAGCGTCCCCCCCCTCTTCCTTCTGTTCGCCCCTACCCCCCTTCCTCGTCCTCCTCCTCTTCGCCAGCGAGTCCTGCTGCGATTGGTCCGGCGCCGGCGGGCTCCTCAAGCTCAGCACGTTCTTCTTCTCTCGTCTCTCCACGCACACGCCGTTCCCCAGGGCCGACAGCAGGTCGCTCAGACTGCCCAGGCCGTACGCGGCCAGGGTCAGAGGTCGGCCGTACAGCTGCTTGTACTGGACGCGCAGCTTCGGCACCTCCACGCCGCCGGGGGCGCTAGCGAGCATGGTCAGAATCTCTTCCTTCAGCTTCTGCAGGGGGGCCGCTGGGGGGAAGAAGAAGAAATTCAGGTCTGTCTCAGGCATAGACGTGTGTATGGTCTCAGGTAGATTTATTCTTTATTATTCTAGTTATTTGAACACTTATTAGTGTTAAGCACTAGGATTTTTCTTTTATGTTGCACTGACTAGAAGCACTTTCAATCTCGTTGTACCTGTGTCAATGAAAATAAAGATCTATTCTATTCTATTCACCGACTCACTCCCACACGCACCACAGAACAATGATCTGGAATTTGTCGACGCTACGCTAAGCTACGCCATAGACGAGACGGAGGGCAGATCCGGACGGACGAGAGGCATCTCACCTCCCACGCTCGTCCGGGAGGGCTGACCCCGCCCACGAGCAGACACGTCTCCCTTCGATGAGGAGGGAGACAGGGACGGGGATGATGATGATGAGGAGGAGGAGCAGGAGGATGGAGACGAGGGGACGGTGATGGTAGGGGGCTCTGGGGCTCCGAGGGGCCACACGGTCAGTCCTCCGGCGGAGGAACAGCGGAGGTGTTCCGGCATCTTCCTCAGCTGCTCCTCCAGGGCCGACAGCCTGGGGGGGGGGGCACAGGGACACGGCATTCAAACAGCAGGCTCCCAAATTAGAACCACGGTTTCAAATGAGAATGAGCAGGAATCAGATTTGCACTAGACTAAATTCCAACAGTAAACACAAAGAAGTAGTACTAATAATTCCAATTCAGTTCAATAAATTCAGTAACCGTAAACCAGGGATAGGCTACCCTGGTCCTCGAGAGCCATAGTCCTGAAGGTTTTGAACCTTTCTAGTGAATGGGTCGTTATCAAGCTCTGTGGAAGCCTCCAAATGACCCGTTCATTAGAATCAGGTGTGCTGGAGCAGGGAAACATCTAAAACCTTCAGGATTATGGCTCTCGAGGACCAGGGTTGCCTAAAGGAGGAGTTTCCCTTCGGGGATTAATAAAGTATTCTGAATCTGAAACCATAAGCAGTACTATTCTGTTAACTGTACTGTGAAAATCCATGACTAATGCGTGTAAGTAAGTCCTGTAAGTCATGATTTGGGAGGAGTTGATAGGACTTGAGAGCGTGGCTGAAAGGTTCTGCTTGCCTGGTGGACCCTGCCAGGACCAGGGGCTTTCCATAGGTGCTCAGGTACAGCTTCTGCAGCTCCCAGATAGACAGCCCATCCGGATGCTCCTCACACAGTCTCGCCAGCTCTCGCTTCGTGTCCTCCATGCCATGGTCCATGACCTTCAGCCAGGACCAAGTCAGGAGAGACGATGGACTATGAACTATCTTAGAAACAGAATCTTTAGTTGATTGACAGCCTTGTTTTTTTGTAATATGAGACCAATCTTTCTCTATCCCTCTATAGCTGTCCCTCACTCTCTCTGTCCCTCTTTCTCTATATCCCTCTCTCTAGCTGTCCCTCTCTCTCTCTTTCTCTCTGTGTCTCTCGCTCTTTCTCTCTGTCCTCTCTCTCTATCCCTCTCTCTAGCTGTCCCTCTCTCTCTCTCTCTCTCTCTCTCTCTCTGTCTCTCTCTCCTGGCCAACTCAAACACATCCGATCTTCCAGGTCTTCATGGGTTCAGACCCCTGTTCGGGGGGCTAGGTGATCTGTTCCATCATCACACCTGGAAGCATCATACTGGTAGGCTAACAGGAATGACAACATCTGAACTAAATCGCTTCAGCATACCAGCTAGTATAGGTTAATAATCCCTCGAAAACAGGAACAAACATGTTTTCCAGAATGAGACGGTTGACAAAGTTGAAGCGTCCATCCTTAACTGAAATCCCAAGCTAGACAATTTAGCAGCTTCAAAAAAAACTCCTATATAACTAGCAAGTGAAGTCATATGACTAATATCACTGCTGGTAGCGTAACATTAGTTATTGAAATATACGTTATTTCCCAGGGAAAACTCAAATGCTAGCCATTTCCCCGTTGAAACAGACTATGGTGTTAGCTTGTGAGCTAACCGTTAGTTAGCCGACTTCTTCTGAACAAACGTGAGGGAGGAAGAAGTTAGAGTGGGATAAAGAAAGTTAGACTGCCGCCTAGTGGATTGGATAAGAAAAACAAAAAAACAAAAAAAACTTCTTTTTGAAGTTATCTAATTGAATAAATGCAACAAACTATAGTTAATTATATTTTTTATTCATGTAAAATGTCATCTTGTAGATTATGCCTTTGCGGCACCAGATACCGTTTTGTTCGTGGGAGAGGGGCTGAAAGGGCTGTTTTGATAGAGAAGGTTGCCGATCCCTTGGTCTAAACAGTTGCCTCTGAACACATGTACTGTTACTTATTACATATTACTGATGTCAGTTCCACACAAATTTGTATTTGACATCCTTCATTTTGTCTCTGTAAACAGCATCAAATAGCTCTGCTTGGGCCACGGTGAACTGGTTCTTCCAGTCTCCCACAACTCCTGGGGAAGAGGACACAGAATAGGAGTAAGTGACAATGAGAAAGTTAGGAATACTTAAGATCAACACTAACAGTTGAAGCAGCTGATGTTCTCCAATCTAGTACTTCTAGTACTTGGATGCTAACTGTATATCGTTACCCTGTACTTGTACCTGTGTAATGACAATAAAGTCGAATCTGAATCGAATCTAGATTGTTCCTTCTGAACCTTGATTGTCTGATATAGGTTCTATACTATTTGTATCTTTGAGTAAAAGTGACTTCTAAATGACTAAATTGCTAATGTGTCAGGATGTATTACAGGAGGTTCAAAACAAATTAACCAAAGATCGATCTCAGTGAAATAAAAGCATTTGCCTGCAGATCAAAAGTTCCCAGGTATGTCGCTTTGGATTCCACTTCAGTGAATCTTAAAAGGTCAAGGTCATCAAACGTAACAATAACCTCCTTCAGGATAGGATGCTTGTACCTTTCCTGAGGAATTCTGATTTGGTCTGGTCCATGAACTCGCTGGGTACCAGGGAGTAGTTGGACATCTTGTTTTGCTTCATGTTCTTGAACATGCAGTGGTCTGCTATCTTCTCAACCACCTCAGGGGTAAGGGATTTGTCCATGAAGAGGGCGAGCCTAGCCACAGAATCCTTCAAATCCTGCCAGAATACAGAACAACTAGTGTTATCCAATCATCACTGCTCATTCCATTGTGGACCAATAGGCAAGGACTACACGATTTAGAACAAACCATTTCTTAAATAAAATCTTCTACAGCAGAAAACAGTCATTTTCCATGAACTGACATCATCATTTGAAAACGATTTGAAAAGGACTTGACATTTCACAGCAATACAGAAACATTTCTCATTTGATACAGTGCACCAGTGTGTTTAAAGTATGGGTGCATTAAACTGATTTTCATTCATGCCATTTCGTAGTTCTCTGGTATTTAGGGATCGGCTGGGATCAGACACTCACCCCTTTCATCTCCTCATAAGAGATGTACAAAACACGGTCCTGGTCCTTTGCATTCAACCAACCCTTAACATGGTTGAACCACGACCCAAACATAACTGAAACCATAACCACACAAGATTTGAATGCTAATTCAGTTAAAAATAATTACCCAGATTATAACATACACAAATTGACGTTGATACATTGTATGGTGTTTTGTATTGTCCTTAACTATCATGGCATGGGTGTTTGTATCCACAGCAATGGACAAACGCATGTCCTTCCACCAACACAGAAATGCAACCGTTATGTTCGTCAGTACCTTTTCCACTGAGAAACTTCTGGAGGAAATCGTCCTGCGATTGGGGATTAACCAGGTAGGAGGCCATCCCATAATAATGGTAGGAAGATGTGAAAACGTCTCTGGGGTTCCTCATGATGTAGATCACCTGGCCGAAGGACAAGCCACAGAACGTGATGAATCGTTCTATCTTAGTATCGAATCAAACTCACACATAATTTGACATCCCTGCAAGATCCCATTCATTTACTTTTACATTTATTAATTTAGCAGACACTTTTATCCAAAGCAATTTACAGCATGTACAGGGACATTCTTCCTGAGGCAAGTAAGGTGAAGTGCCTTGCCCAAGGACACAACATCACATAGCCACAGCCAGGATTTGAACTCACAACCTTTCGCTCATAAGACCCATGCCTTAACCCGCTGAGCCATCTGACTCCCCAGCATTCAATACACATATTTCTACCTCAGTTGTATTCCATGGCACTACACGCTTTCATGGTCAGTGTTGAAATTGAGAGACCAATGTTGGTCTTGGATCCCAGAAAGCGTTAAATGTCATTGCGCTTATTAGTGTGACCTGTACCAAACCATCCACCCTGCAGATGGGTAATTACCTTAAGGAGAAGGGGGGTCTGCACCCTACCTTGGGCTTGTCCTTGAAGAAGGATTGGGGCATCATGTCATAGTGGAAGTGTGTGGCAAACAGGCGAGGCGAAGGCCTCTGTTCCAGGTTGAGAACCTGGGCCCTGTGTTCCTCCAACCAGGGAACCCGGTCCCAGTTGGGCTGGGTCAGGACCGGGGTCAAGTCCCCTCCACTCTGAATCAGGGGAGCAATCTCCTGCATCCATGTTGTGCCTGGAACACAGGCGTTTTGCATGGTTATTTATAGGGCAGTCGTGGGCTACTTTACTGTTTGTAGGCTAAGCGGAGTGGCTTGATTCTGAAGTTGTAGGCTACTCTTTAATTCAGTCACACATATTTTTTTAATTATTTAGCTATTTCTTCTATTTTATCAAACGCAGATCTGCGACATGGATAGCCAAGCAAATGTGAAAAGGATACATTGGAAAGACTATGGCTCCAGGGTACTGTTTTGCTCAATTTCAAAATCTACTGCATGTACCACCTCGGTCACCTCATTCCGAGAGGCACCTGGGTGCAGACCTGCACTGTGGGGCAGGCCGCTGTGCTGTCAAGCAGGAAGTGACGCAATACATTTCAAAAGACTATGGCTCCAGGGTACTGTTTTGTTCACCTCGTTTCTATTTCAAAATTTACTGCATGTACAGACGAAACAAGTTATGCAGTCCACCTCGGTCACCTCATTCCTGAACTCACATCCAGGAAACATGTCCAACTATATAGTTGCCATACAACTTAACACCTTAATCTTCATTTACTGGGCAGAAATACTCACTCAAAATGTCTGTGCCATTGATTGTAGCGGGGAAATGTATTTCTTATACTTTTCAGTGTGAAAAATCGTTGAAATGCGTGAGAAATACAAAGGTGCGGTGAGTGCTTCAGACTTGTAAATCCTGCTACACAACTTCACAAGCAATCGCCAGTTTGGTGACACTTACATCCAGTCATTATTACAGGGACATCCCCACCCGAGGCAAGTAGGGTGCAGTGCCTTAAGGACACAACGTTATTTGGCACGGCCGGGAATCGCACCTGCAACATTGTGATTACAAGCCCGATTCCTTAACCGCTCAGTCACCTGCCACTTCCAAACCATTTAACACGAAATGATCCGTAATCGATTTAACATCATTGTAATTACATAGTTGTCGTACTTTTGGACGGTAAACGAGACCCGTAGATTACACCCTTCTTCCAGATCTGTCACCGTAGATACTTACCAGATTTCGGATAAGTCACAATAACAACGTCGTCCTGTCTGAAAGTGAATTGTTCGTAGTATGCGATGCTCTCTGGAGGGTGTAACAGTTTGGGAAGGTATACTCCTTTATAGACCGTGTATAAATCCTCCTCGGTCATGCTGCTTCCAAAGTGTCCGCAACCTCCTAAACACAAAGTGAACCTTGGAACAACTTCCCTAGACCTGCACCGATCTGATCAAACAAACAGAACCCGAGGAATTGCACCTGTGTCTGTATGTGTACAAATCAGTGTTGCATTTCAGGTCAAGTGTTGACACAAGGCATTTCAAAATGAAGACACATTTATATATTCATATCGTTTAGGCACAGAAGGCATTCTAATTGTCGTCTGAATAACCATAGAATACTTGAATAGCCCTTTAACTAGGCAGGTGTTGATATACTGTAGCATCTTTGTTTCGCTTTTACCACTCTTTGAGCACTCTGATTATGTGAATTGTCTTTCAGTTCCACATGGTACCAATAAATATGTGTTCTTGGGGACCATCAAAGAAATACTAAAAACATCAAAGTCAAGGCCTTAAGGCTAGCGACATTGTGGGCATCATCATGAAAAACACAGGTGACTGTTCCCCTCCGTTAATCTCCTCACATACTGTATCAACATGAATAAATCCAAAGAGCAGGTGTTGTTTTTCTCATTAATCCCACCCTAGACCACACTTCTGGTCTTCTTCATGTTCATGGACAGTCTTAGAGTCGAGGTTGGCTTGTTTGTTTACAGTGTCGGTCCCCGGATAGCGTCCTGGAGGTTGACAGCAGGGGTGGGCTGTGCAGTAGGACCGGTCAGCAGGAGGTCCGGATGGCCTTCGCCGTCCACTCGGACCTGGCCACCAGCAGCCTCGGTCGCTCTCCTGACCCCTGGATCAGCTCTTTACCCCTGGGAGGGAGAGATGCAGAGAGATGGAGGGTGGGAGGGTGAGATAAAGAGAGATGGAGAGTGAGAGGGAGGGAGAGATGCAGAGAGATGGAGGGTGGGAGGGTGAGATAAAGAGAGATGGAGAGTGGGAGGGAAGAAGAGATCCAGAGAGATGGAGGGTGGGAGGGTGAGATACAGAGCGATGGAGGGGGGGAAGGAGGGAGAGATCCAGAAAGAGAGATCAAAAGAAAAAGAGATCCATGTGGGGAAGAGAAAGCCGTCAAAATAAAACTCTTCGTCTTTATCATTATTATATTTTCCACAGAATCATTTCCACAGGAACAAAACATGTTGGTAAAAGACCTCACCGGTGGTAGTCGAGGCCCACCAGGCTGACCCCGTTAACGGCCAGGATGCGGTCACCGGGACCCAGCCTGCGGCTCCTGGCTGCGGGGGAGTCAGGGACCACAGAGCGGATAAAGATACCGGACATCCTCAGGGGAGTGTCCTGCAAGTGGCCAGACAGCTCACTGGTTTATACACAGGGAGTGGACAGACCTGTCTGTGTGGCAGTGATAAATCTACACAGGCATATCTGTAGGAATATCTAGGGGTGTGGGAAGATCTGCAGATTACGAGGTTGCAGCTACTGTTAAATCACAAAGATGCATATAGAGTGCAAAACATAATGGGCAACACGTCAGTAATTGACATAATACGATTACTATATACATAATATATATATATATATTCACTTTATAACATATGTATTCATTTATTTTATGTCATATCATATCCTGATGTCAATGGAATGGCAGGTTTTTGAAAAGATAAGAAGGAAGTAAAAAAAACATACAATTATTATCCTCAATTAAGCATCTAAACTGCACTTTTTACATACAACCACTAGGGGTCAGCAGTGTCACGGCTATAAAGAGGTGACAAACCACAGCCAATAACATGGACCCCTCTCTGGACTATGACTGATGGATCGTATATGCTCACTTAGAACAGGAATGTACACTGAGATGAAAACAGGGGCCTTAACCAAACCCCCCCCTGCTGATGTCCACGTTTCTAAGAAAACACAGCACCCAGGACCACCCTGCAGCGGAACTGAACACCACATCCAAAAGGAGAGAAGACAGAGACTGCGTCTAACTCCTGTCAGGACGCCTACTTACTTCCCTCACAGTCCGCATGGCTGCGTCTCACTCCTGTCAGGACGCCTACTTACTTCCCTCACAGTCCGCATGGCTGCGTCTCACTCCTGTCAGGACGCCTACTTACTTCCCTCACAGTCCGCATGGCTGCGTCTCACTCCTGTCAGAAAGCCTACTTCCCTCACAGTCCGCATGGCTGCGTCTCACTCCTGTCAGGACGCCTACTTACTTCCCTCACAGTCCGCATGGCTGCGTCTCACTCCTGTCAGAAAGCCTACTTCCCTCACAGTCCGCATGGCTGCGTCTCACTCCTGTCAGAAAGCCCACTTCCCTCACAGTTCGCATGGCTGCGTCTCACTCCTGTCAGAAAGCCGACTTCCCTCGCAGTCCGCATTGGCTGCGTCTCACTCCTGTTAGAAAGACTACTTCCCTCACAGTCCGCATGGCTGCGTCTCACTCCTGTCAAAAAGCCTACTTCCCTCACAGTCCGCATGGCCGCGTCTCACTCCAGTCAGAAAGCCTACTTCCCTCACAGTCCGCATGGCTGCGTCTCATTCCTGTTAGAAAACCTACTTCCCTCACAGTCCGCATGGCTGCGTCTCACTCCTGTCAAAAAGCCTACTTCCCTCACTGTCCCCATGACCGCGTCTCACTCCAGTCAGAAAGCCTACTTCCCTCAGTCCACATGGCTGCGTCTCATTCCTGTCAAACCCTCCACTCTCTTTCGTGTATCTGCATTAGTGTGGATGAAGCCTGTTAAAACAGGGGGAAATGACCCCATTAGTCACCTGCTTTTATAGGTCCTCCTAAGGGAGATAACAGTTACTGATCGGATCTGATATTTAACTGGTCTGGATGGTTTCCTAGCCATTCCTTTAGTACAGTGGATAATGTGGATTAACGACTTCTGCTTTTACCAGGTATGTACTCATTTGACCTTTGACCTGTGAGAGCCCCATCGCCTATCAGATAACCATCGACGAAGGGAGTCCAGCTCTCTAGACTTTGGGAGGATGTGGGGAGGCGGGTGGGGGGTGGAGGCGATGATGACTGTGAGTTATTCCCTGCTCAGACTGGGCTCGCGCTAAGGTCAAGGTTGATACTAACTCCCTGCTGTTATGGGAATCCTCAAAGGATGGCTCGTGTGTTTGTGTGTGTGTGTGTGTGTGTGGACGGAGCCGTTTGAGGAGAACCCCGCCTGCTTCATGCTCACTCACCCTGGCGTCCACCAGAGCCAGACCGAGCCCTCTCTCTCCTCGCTGCAGCTCCAGGGAGAAGACCTCTTGATCCTCCTCTGCCTCCTCCTCCTCTCCCAGCAGGCGAGGCGAGTCTGCCGACAGGAAGTCTTCCTCAAAAACATCTGCCGGGAGAAGGAGGGAAGTCACTGGTGTTTTTTCGATTAAAGGATGAAATCGAAAGGAATCCTCTGGTTTGACTATGGCTGAGGCCATTTTTCATTTGGAAGAGGTGTTGGGTTCTGTACCATCTTCCTGGTGGTCCCCGCTGGTGAAGCTGCTCCAAGAGGGCTGCCCCTCGCCCCCTCTCCCCCCGTCAGGATGCTCCGTCTCTGGGTCTAGCGGCTCCAGACTGTGGGGGGTGTTGGGTGGCGTGAGCAGGCAGGACGGGTCCAGGCCGGACCTACTCGCTCCCCCAGGCTCCATCTCTCGGCTCTGGAGCTCCAGGCTCCGGAGCTTCTGGGTAAGCAGGTCCCCGCAGGAGTCAAGCCTGGTGCCGGGGCCTCCTGGGGGGGGAGACCCCTGGAGGGACGCCTGGGAAAGGGGCTTCTCAACCGGAGGAGTTTCCAGAGACTGCAGACAGGCTTTGGGGAGTGGAGCCATCTTGACCAACTTTGCTTCCAGAGGAGCTGGGACAGAACCCTGGAGAGAGAGGGTATCGGGGACATTACATTTACATTTATTCATTTAGCAGACACTTTTATCCAAAGCAACTTACAGTAAGTACAGGGACATTTTCCCTGAGGCAAGTAGGGTGAAGTGCCTTGCCCTAGGACACAACATCATATAGCCACAGCCAGGGCTCAATCTCACAACCTTCCCATCATGAGGCCAACGCCTTAACCATTGAGCCATCTGAACCCTCATGTATTTGTTACACATGAAAAAAAAGGCTACAAATAAACTGCGTGTGTGTGTGTGAGAGTGTATTACCTGTAGTGGCGTCTCCCCAGGTGTGTGACAGCCGGACAGGGAGCAGACGAACGCCCGGAGTGTGTCGAGCTGCTCTCGGAGGGCGGGGTCTCCCACCACCCGGCCCAGCTCCAGGAGGAAGCCCCCTTCTGGGAGCAGCAGAGGGGGGTGGCTGTCGAAGCTCTCCAGTACCCCGGCTGTGGGGAGAGGGAGTTGGGGGGGTGTTGTGAGGGGACGGGGGTGGGGAGGCCTGGTTAGGGTGGTGGTAGGGGAGACGTTGACGTTACCCCACCCGCATCACCACCACAACTCGCCTCCTCCACACCGATCACCACCCCCACTGTAACTTACCCCCAACACCTACCGGCACACCCCCACCACACCTGACTCCCCCCATACCCCCCCCCCCCCCTTCCCCCATCTCTCCTCACCAGTGTTGTCAGCCTCCACCCTGTCCTGAGGGGTGGGGGTCCAGGCATGGGGGCAGGGTGGTGGAGGGCTGTACCCCGCCAACAGGTGATGCAGCTGGGCCGGGCTCAGGGAGGGGAACTCGGCTCGCAGGGTGGTCCAGGAAGCCTGGGGAGGATGGAGGTGCGGTCACGGTCGAGCATCAATCATGCTGACCACTGCTCTGCGACCCCCACCCCCCACCCCCCACGCACACCCACCCCCACCCCACACACACACACTCCTCCATTCTCCTGATCTGCCTGGTTAGGTCAGGCTGCCTACGAAGTGACTGGAGTCGCAGCTGGGAATGGCAGACTTGTTGGGCTTGGAACATGGTTCCACTGGAGGGGGGGGGGGGGGGTTCCACGCCACCGAGCGCCGACATCAGATCAAACAAGACAAGAACACTGACCGCGGACGAGAGACAGAGAGATATATAGAGAGAGAGAGACAAAGAGTTCCCTCAGGAGATCTAAGTGGAGGGCTGTGGGGAGAGAAGGGAGCGTGTTGGGGAAGGGTGACATGGGGCAGGGCGAGGGAGGGGAACGGGGACTGAAGCAGCTTGACGTCATTTTCCTTCAGCGAGCATGAACGGCTCTCTTTGTTTTCTCACCACTTAATCCTCACACTGTAATCTCCCGGTTAATCATTTCTGCAGATTGTTTCATCCAACTCTGTGTGTGTGTGTGTGTGTGTGAGTGTAAAAGCCTGCCTGTAGACGTGCGTGCGTGTGAGTGCGTGCACGTGCATTGTCCGATGACTGTACGCTTGCCTGTGTGTACTTGTGCCTGTGAATATGTGCAAATGTGCGCGTATGTGTGTGTTTAAGCATTTACTTAGGAACCAGGGGGGTTAAGGGGGGTCGTGTTTCCTCCAATAATGGAACATGCTGTAAGCGTCAACCCCCAAATATGAGCCGATACCGCTGGGTAAAAAAACAGTTGGAACTTATTTTGAAAGCTCTACAGAGAGGATATTGGTTTTGTCAGCAAATTTGTCCCCCCCCCAATGTCAAAGTCAATCCTATGTTTAAGTACTATGAGCCTACCTGCGTGTGTGTATATGCATGTGTGTGTGTGTGTGTGTGTGTGTGAGCTGACCTCACCCTGGGTGTGGCCACCAGATTGACAGCAGAGAAAAGTGTGTGTATGCATGTGTGTGTGTGTGTGTGTGTGTGAACTGACCTGCACCAGGCTCTCTCTGGGTGTGGCCAGCAGATTGACGGCGGAGGAGAGTGTGTGTGTGTGCTCCAACACCAAGTCTCCCAGACCTGGCCCTGAAGCATGAGCCCAGTCCAGCAGCAGATCCAGATTGGCCCGGACACACACACCTCTGGACCACTGGTAGAAACCTGACTCTGAACCTGCACACACACACACACACACACACACACAGAAAATAGCATAAATCACAATTGTGTGCACTGTGTGCATGTGTGTGTGTACGTGAGCCCGCGTGCATGCTTTTATGTGTGTGTGTGCGCGTCCGTACATGTGTGCGCATGTGAGTGTGCGCATGTGTGTGTGAGCGCGCACACGTCCAGACGTGGCCCCTCCCCACCTCGCTCCATCAGCCTGTTGAACAGAGAGGCGTTGATGAAGTAGAAGAGGTAGGCGAGGAGCTGCGAGGAGATCTCCTGGTGGACCTGACACTCCAGGAGAAGCTGTCTGGTCCCCTTCAGAACCTCCAGGACGTGCTCCGTCTCCCCAGGGACCAGCAGACCCCCGCTGCCCAGGGACGGCTCGCTCTGCCCGGGCCTCGGCCGCCTGCCGTTCCCCTTAAAGGGGTTGCATTCCAGCAGGCCTGGTAAGATAGGGTACAGGGCCTGGGGAGAACAGAGTGGAGTTGGCCACAGCTGAAGTGGAGAACTTTATCATGCTTCTTTTTTTAAGAACTCCAGTGTGTAACATGCCACATACTCCATACACACACACACACACCATGCAAACAGATGTCTCACACACCTTGTGAATACACCACACACACACCGCATGTACACACACACATAAAACGCACACCCCATGCACACACAGAGCAAGAATGTGAGATAAGATAATTCTGCCCATGGTAAAGGGATGCATTTCTCATTTCGTCATCCCCCATTTTCTCTCTTCCTCATGTTTCCTCCCTCCCTCCCTCCATGCTGTCCTCCCTCCCCTCTCCGTCTCTCTGGCCTCTGGCTGTGTGACAGGAGTGGAACTCCCTCCACAGCCAGGATTAGCCCGCTGGAGCAGAGCACGACAAGGCTAGCTTTGTTCAGGATAATTGCACACAGATATCCCCAAGCCCCCCTGCCCCCCCCATCTCCCATACGTTCCTCCCTCCCTTCCAGCACCCCATGTCCACCTCCACCCCGCACGCCTACAACCCATATGAATACGCTCCTGACCCCCCACCTCTCCACACCCCATATCAATATCCATACCCTCCTTCCTTCCATCCCCGCCCCCACACAGCATATCTATATACCCTTCACCCTCCCTTTCCCCCCCCCTCCCCCCTTAACTCCATCCCCTCTCCTCCCAGCCTCCAATCCAGCCTCTCTTCCAACCTTACCCCCCCCCCCCAACCCAGTCTCCCGAACATCCTCTTTTCCTGTCTCGCTAGAACAGAACCCCAAAGCTAGAACAGAACCCCCGCACCCCCCCACCCTCACATCCAGCCTCTCTTCCTGTCCCACAAAACCAATCCTGGCAGTGGATCCACATTTTAGATATTTTTTTTGTCTCTGGCTGGTGTGGGCTTGGCATGGCCTCCCTGCTTGAGCTGCTGACTGGCGACTTCTGGAAGAATCCGCCCAGGCAGATAGATTTACACCAGCTATCCCCAGCTGGCTCCACATGTTCCTGGATAAAACCCCCCAGTAATGTTAGACTGTGGTAACGGGAGGAAATTGACCCAAACAATGTCTCGGGGGGGAGAACATTTACAGTTGGGGAAATGTTCTTCTTGTCAGAAGAGCGCGGTGCTTGACCCAGCGATCCTCTATCCTCCTATATCCCACGTCTACTCATGGATGTCCCGCTGGCTAAGTCTGTGTGTGCGTTTGTGTTTCTCTGTGGTTGCACAGCCCGTTTGTTTGTGTGTCTGCGTCTCTCGGCCGTTAAGTGTGTGTGATTGTTTGTCTGTCTGTGTTTGTGTGTCTGTCTGTGTATGTATGTGTGTTTATTTGGATTGCCTGTCTGTAGATTGTGTGTATACTACATTCTCGGGTGCGGCCGGTCACCAAAGCATCATCCAACACCCACACACACACACATTTTGGATGCACCTAATCCTGAGCAGAAACAAACACTGTTTTTAGGGTTTCTCTGGTGGGAGGTCAGAGTTCCAGGCTGGTGTCTTTAGTGTTTCTCTGGAGGACAGAGTTCCAGGCTGGTGTCTTTAGTGTTTTTCTGGAGGACAGAGTTCCAGCCTGGTGTCTTTAGTGTTTTTCTGGAGGACAGAGTTCCAGGCTGGTGTCTTTAGTGTTTCTCTAGTTGAAGGACAGAGTTCCAGGCTGGTGTCTTTAGTGTTTCTCTGGAGGACAGAGTTCCAGCCTGGTGTCTTTAGTGTTTTTCTGGAGGACAGAGTTCCAGGCTGGTGTCTTTAGTGTTTCTCTGGAGGACAGAGTTCCAGGCTGGTGTCTTTAGTGTTTTTCTGGAGGACAGAGTTCCAGGCTGGTGTCTTTAGTGTTTCTCTGGAGGACAGAGTTCCAGCCTGGTGTCTTTAGTGTTTTTCTGGAGGACAGAGTTCCAGGCTGGTGTCTTTAGTGTTTTTCTTGAGGACAGAGTTCCAGCCTGGTGTCTTTAGTGTTTTTCTGGAGGACAGAGTTCCAGGCTGGTGTCTTTAGTGTTTTTCTGGAGGACAGAGTTCCAGGCTGGTGTCTTTAGTGTTTTTCTGGAGGACAGAATTCCAGGCTGGTGTCTTTAGTGTTTCTCTGGAGGACAGAGTTCCAGGCTGGTGTCTTTAGTGTTTTTCTGGAGGACAGAGTTCCAGGCTGGTGTCTTTAGTGTTTTTCTGGAGGACAGAATTCCAGGCTGGTGTCTTTAGTGTTTCTCTGGAGGACAGAGTTCCAGGCTGGTGTCTTTAGTGTTTCTCTGGTGGACAGACCAGAGTTCCAGGCTGGTGTTTTTAGTGTTCAGATGGGAGTATACGCTGACCACACCAGCTCTGGAGGAAACAAGTATTGAGTATGGAAACACTCCTCTTCCTGTCCTCTCTGGCGCGTACGTCCACACGCTTGAACGCACACACACATGCGCGCTTATGCAAAATCAGACACGCACACACATTCGGACGCGCACACGGAAACCATCAATTACAGATTCTCTCATACAAACATGCGCGCACATATATTTTCAACTTGACATCTACCCCCCACCATACACACACACACACATTCCAAGTGTTGCAGAGTCCAGTTGTGTGCTGTCAGAGTGATAGAGCGCAGCCAGCTAAAACCACACATCCCTGACGGCCATGATCGATGGCAGCTCAGAACAACCCAGACAACCGCACAATCACCCCAACCACACTGCCTGACCGGCCCAGGCTGCAAGCAGACCGTCCCCAGACAACCAGACAACAAGCAACCGTAACCCTGGAGCTGGACCTCTGCTGGGGTTTTCTTACCCCACATCTGGAGACGTGTACTACCAGACCAAAGGGTGCCATCACCCACACTGTGGGAGAGATCCATCTCCTGAAGGAGTTGGTAAGGTCTCCCTGTCCCTCTCTCTCTCCCTCTCTCTCTCTCTCCCTCTCTCTCTGAATATCACTCACTTTTTTTCTCTTCCACCCATTCTCACTTGATATTTCTCCTGTCCCTGTCTATTTTCGTCCCTCTCTCTCGCTCTCTCTCTCTCTCACACACACACACACACACACACACCCACACACACAAACTCCCTCGCTCGCTCGCTCCCTTTTCTGTCCCAGCTGAGGAGACAGAGGCTCTTCAGTGACACTCTCCAGAGTCGCCTGTCGTTTCCTCCTCAGAGACAGCGTTCCTGCCTCTTCCTTCCTCAACAGGAAACAGATATGGACCGTTCCTTGGCCCCACGCTTGCTGGGTGTCTCATAGTGGTGAACATAGTAGCTGACAGCGTGCTTACGTTAACCTTCTGCTCCAGGGCGTGCCATACACTGGGTTAGGTCTGGGAGCGGTGATGGGTGTGGAGGTGTGTGTGTTTGGGAGGGGGTGATGTGTGTGTGTTAGGGAGGGGTGATGTGTGTGGAGGTGTGTGGGTTAAGGAGGGTGGTAATATGCGTGGGTTACATTTTACATTTATTCATTTAGCAGACACTTTTATCCAAAGCGAATTACACTAAGTACAGGGACATTTTTCCCTGAGGCAAGTAGGGTGAAGTGCCTTGTCCAAGTTAGGGAGGTTAGGTTAAGGAGGGGGTGATGGGTGCGGAGGGGATGGGTGTGGAGGTGTGTGTGTTAGGGGGGGGGTGATGTGTGTGGAGGTGTGTGGGTTAGGGAGGAGGTGATGGGTATGGAGGTGTGGAGGTTAGGGTGGAGGTCTATAGTTGCTATGACATCAGTTATTGACCCTCCAGGAAGATGACGCAGGCTATACTTGTCCATTAGCTAATGATGGGAGCTCACACAGATAGACAAACATACACACAAACATGCAAAAACACGTACAAAGGCAAACAAATACACACAGATCAATACACATACAGACACTCAAATATACACCCACACACACATACACGCATACACGCACACACACACACACACACACACACACACACAGACAGACAGGATGCCAATCATGCACACACATGTACACACACACACACATACACTCACACACAGAGACAGACAGGATGCCACTCATGCACAGACACACACATGCACACACACAGACACACTCTCTCACACACAGACACACACACAAACACACACAGCACAATGCCTCTGCTGTGCTGTGTCCCCTATCATAAAGGCTTGAGTGTGGCGGAGCTCGAAGGGAACTCTATCACACTGCTCCTTCAGTAGAAGGCCTCTTTATACTCCATCTCCCTGATTATTATTCTTTCTCGCTCCGCCATCACGTTCCCCCACGACGGCCAAGACGATCGAATGTTGAAGCCGCTTTAACAATGGAAGGTTGTGCTTTGAATCTCGCCTCCTCGGGTTGCAGACTTCGCCTAAAAATAACGTCCCCATGTTGAATTTTCACAGCTCCCGTTTTAGAACTTTCTCTGAATGTTTCGAAAAACCACGGACGTTTAAAAAAACAGTTTCGCAGCCGGGGTTTAAGCGTGGACCGTCGGTTTACGGACCACGTTTGCAGTACGATGCGAAAAGCCTCAATATCTCACATGAGAAAACCGCTATCCGTAAGATCGTGAATCATACTGGTCTCATTCAAACCAAACCTGTCGTTACCGAACATAAACTTCTGATTGGTCTAGGAAACAGGCTGGTTTGCTTGAGCCTGTGGAATTTAAAGAGAGCTAATTTCTGCATGTTGTGGTGGTGTTAAGCGTGTGTGTGTGTGTGTGTGTGTGTGTGTACCTTGGTGAGGTAGTAGACACACTGCTGGAAGGTCAACATGATAACCTCCTCCAGAACTGTCATCGTTTCCTCAGTGGCCGACCGCACGCACGACAGACGCATTTCCAACAGGGCTGACGCACACACACACACACATAAACACAACTGTAAAATACACTCTGTGTGAACAAAGTCTGTACATTAAACAAACATAAACGCACACTGCTACACAGAGGTTAACAGACTTCAGTAAAGAAGATAGTGTTTCTATGGATACAAACATTTTCATGGACAGGACCGTTCGGTCACAAGGAACCCGTCGAGCCATCGATCGACTCGATGGCGTTACAAAGGTGGTGTTCGTTACCCATGTTCTCCTCTTCCTCCTCCCTCTCCTCCTCCTCCTCCCCCACCGCCGTCCACTCTCTGCGGCTCCTCCAGGCGAGCAGGGGGGGCAGCTGGTGCTGAACGAAGTGGAGAAGCTCCAGGGCGTTGGACATCCACACCACCAGGGGGCGCAGCGCCGACAGCAGCTCTGCCACGGCCACGCCTGGCTGCCTCTCCGGGCCTGGGCCTTTCCTGTGTCAAATGAGAAGATCAGGTAGCAACAGGCTGAAGTTGGACGCAAAGCATTGTTGGTATTGTAGTCCTATACAGCACGCACAAAGATAGGAGCATTTCAGCACAGATATGGCTGAATATTCAGTATGTCTTCTCCCATCTGTATTCATATATATTCATGATATATTGTACGATACGACAGAGAACAGAATTTTTTGAAGATATAGAGACAGGGAGTCAGATGGCTCTGCAGGTTAAGGCGTTGGCCCCATAATCGAAAGGTTGTGAGCTCGATTCCCGGCTGTGGCTATGTGATGTGTGTCCTTGGGCAAGGCACTTCACCCTACATGTCTCCGAAGGAATGTCCCTGCACTTGCTGTAAGTTGCTTTGGAATAAAAGCATCTGCTAAATGAATGTTCATTTTAATTATAAGATTTCGCGGATGTGATGTGCGAACTTACTGTTCAGATTGACCAGTAGCGAGCTCCTTGGTGTGTTCCTGGTGAGACAAAACAGCACAAAAATCAACCCAGAAATCATTGTTTAGCTTAAACAAGCACCTACCCCCCCACCAACACACACACACACACCTTCACCGGAACTCACCCACATGGCGTTCTGGACCTGGCTGGCTGTGAGCAGCAGCAGCCGTCGAAGGTCTGAGGTATGGAGCCTGCTGGCAGAGAACTGCAGGCACACGCACAGCAGGAAGGCCACGCTCAGCGGAGGGCGCTCTTCTCCGGCTGCCGCCATGGCAACTATCTCCGCGACGACGCGCTCCTCGTGCTCCGCGCTGTAGTGCAGGGTCAGGTCCTGGCCCCAGGGGTCCTTCAAGTAAGGAGGGGCCCTTTTAGGAGTTCTTTGGAGGGGTCTAGGTGTCTGGGGGTGTTGGGGCCCCTGAGGGCCCCTGAGGGTGTGGGGGTCGGGGGCTGAAGAGGAACAGGTGGAGCAGAGGAGCTCTGCTGGAGGGGGCGTAGGGGCGCAGCTCATCAGCCAGGGGGCGGGAGCGAGCGAGCGAGCAGGAGTTTCGGAGTTGACATCCTGTTTGAATGTTTGGACACAGAAACAAGATGGATATTTTAAGTGTGTGTGTGTGTGTTGTCATCGCTGAGCGTGTATCTGTACACACACCTGGGGCGGAGCAACTAGGCCTGTGGGGTCTTTGAACAGGAACATATAGTGTTGCCCCAGTCCGATGACATCACCGCTGCCCAGCTCCGCCTCCTCGCTCACGGTCTCCCTGTTCCTAGTCACCAAGGCGCTGCCGAAGGGGCGGAGCCAGGTGGAGCTCCCATTGCCACGGCGACTCAAGCAACAGTGCCTCGGCTGGATGTCGGGGCCGGCGAGCCGGACGTCGACCTTCGACGCCTCTTGATCCCCGCGGTGCTGGCCAATCACGGTGCTCGACCCGCCTAGCAAGTAGATGACAAAGTCCTGAGGGAGGATGGAGGGAAGTTGTTAAGGGGAGGGAGGAGAAATGAAAGGGTCTGAGAAAAAGATAAGTCGGATCTACAATATGGTACAGTGCTTCCATAACTCTAATGTCGCAGGGGAGTCAGGTGGCTCAGCGGGTTAAGGCGTTGGGCTCATGATCGGAAGGTTGTTCAATTCCCCGGCTGTGGCTACATGACGTTGTGTCCTTGGGCAAGGCACTTCACCCTACTTGCCTCAGGGGGAATGTCCCTGTACTTGCTGTGAGTCACTCTGGATAAGAGCGTCTGCTAAATGACTAATAACTAAATAAATATTAGTAACGTGTCTCAATATCTCTAACAAGGGACCTGTGACAGTTAGAAGCGTGGATGAATGTTGTCTAATTGACGTCCAGCAGTGTTCAAATCGCTGAGGACCGGCGGCATACATTGGCAGTGATCCCAGTGCACTCGGCGAACAGGTTCTGATTAATCACCATGACAACAGAACCAGCTCGAGAAGATTAACCTCCAACCCCCCCTTTGTTAAGCTTGTATTTTCCAACATCGCCCGAATTACTGAGTTATTCCTCAAATATGTTCCCTCCCACCAGACATAAATGTTCATGACCCGCAGAATGTGGGCGTAAAAACAATGATTCCGTCAACTTTTCCTGTGAGATTTCAGCTAAATTTGATTCCACGGGTAACGTTTTCGAAGACCCATTTGCCGAGGTAAAGTTAAACGTTTGTGCTTGTGTTCAGTTTGTGCGATGGCTCCCGATAACTCTATCAGTTGTATGTGTGTGTGTGTGTGTGTGTGCGGCAATTTGAATCACTCATTACCCAGTGGCAATCTGACAGGAAACAGGGCCACCGTCGTCCCCTTCTGCTTCCTGCTCTGTGTTTTCACATGCGCGTTTTAGGTACACGCTGATCTCTCTCTCTGCGTCACTCTCTCTGCTCTCTGTCGTCCCCCCCCCCACCCTCTCTCTCTCTGTGTTTCTTTCCAGAGAAAGACCAGGGCTCTATCTCCATCTCACGCCTCACATGTTCCAGCGGCTGTTTTCTATTTGCAGCGACAGACGCAGATGAGAGCGATGTCGGTGATGGAATATCGTCCTCCAGCGCATTCTAAAACATCATTAAAGTGCTTTATTGGTGTAATCCTGCCTCTGTATGTGTGTGTGTGTGTGTGTGTGTGTGTGTACGTGTCACTGTGATTCCATCCAGAGTCAAAGCAGGTTCGGTCTGTCAGGACATCATGGAACCAGAAGAAAGAGGTTTACCTCTGTGATCCATGGGGTTTCTGTTTATAGACTAAATACACTGCAAACCTGCAGCTTTCTCTGAACACCGGCCTGCTTTAAACACAGCTTGTATGTGTGTGTATATGTGTGTGTGTGTGTGTGGCCAAGGTATACCTGTGTGGGGCTGTACCCTCGCAGCAGGAGGAGATAGGGGCAGTCGTGAGGAGGATGGATGAAGTACTGAGTGGCATTGTCGTCGCTGCTCTCCGTCTCCTCCCTCTCCCACTCCTCTCCCTCCCTCGCCCCTCTCTTCCCTCCCTCCGCCGGGGCTCTCTCCATCTCTCCCTTCTGACACGGCTCAGGAACACCTTCACCCTGAGGGTTCTTTCCAAGGTTCTCATCCTGGTTCCCAACCTGACCCTGTTTGTGGTTCTCCTTCAAACTCCTATCCGGTTTCTCGTCCAGGTCCTTCTCTTGGTCGTGGTTCTGAGTGGGGTTCTGCGGTGCCAAGTCAGGGGTGTGGTCACTGAGGTCCAGCTCGCTCAGACTCCTCCACAGACTGTGGCCCCGGCTGAGGGCCCTCTCCATCAGGGACGAGGTGACCCGGGAACGGCTCTTCTGGAGTTTCCGGGCCTGGGCGTTGATGCCTGGGGGGAGGGAGGGTAAACATGGGCCTGGAGGGCTGGGGCAGGCCTGTTCAAACAACCACATCCACTGTACACACATGTATAAACACTGAATGGAAAAGGGCAACCCAATATAATTTTTTAATGGTGCAGAGGTGTGTGTGTGTGTCAGAGAGAGAGAGAAAGAGAGATTGGGTGTTTATATACTGTATGTGTGTGTGTGTGTGTGTGAGAGAGAGAGAGAGTGAGAGATTGGGTGTGTGTATATATATGTGTGTCTGTGTGAGTGAATGAGAGGGTGTGTGTGCGTGTGTGTGTGTGTGTGTGCCAGAGTCAACAGTGTAAGCTACGAACAGGAAACGGCCTCTGGTGGAAAAGAGAGACAGGTTTGATGGGAAAAGAGCATCACCCTCAGCAGACCAGAGCAAACGAACACAGATAGGGGACTATCACGAGCTGGGGGCCACAGTAAAACAAACACATAACAGGACGCACCCCTACAGGGTTTCCCACATGTTTCAATCCTGACCAGGGGCATGACTAGAAAGACATTCTCTATACTTTCAGGGTGTGTTTGATTTGATCTCCAGGTGTGATGGGCGGGCAGCAGTACCTGCGGTGACAGTGTCTTTCTCCCTGGCACTCTTCTCCTCGACCGTGCTCCTTCGCTGGATCTCGAAACGCCGTGCCAAACCCTCTCGGGGTTTCCATAGTGACTGAAGGAGGAGGGGTTTCTCGTTGTCGCCGACCACCCGGAAGCATTCCATCCTCCATTGGTTTTCGCTCACATGGCCAATGGCGTCACAGAGAACATAAGACTCCGCCTCCTGCTTGCCAAGACCGTACCTTGGTGATGAAACATTTGTTACAATAAACAGCTAATATTGTGATTCATTATTTGGCAGTAAGTCCAACATCCAAAAGTCAACAGTTCTTTACAATAAGTTTACAGCCAGACCGTAAAGTCAACACTGATTTAATTAGGAACACATTAAAATAATTGAAAATAATACCGATCCCTTCACACAATGTTGTATCGATAATCTTTTACTTATTCTATAATTACTATAATCGTCATAACCATATTATACTGTACATGGAAAAGCGTTGAGGAGGAGGAACTATTTAGAATGTTCCATGTTCTACTCTGAAGCTCTGAAAGTTCTCCACGAGAGGCCTTGTTACCAACAGCAACAAGTTATTTGGGTGTGTGTATGTGTTTGTATGTGTGAGTATGTGTGTATGTGTGTGTATGTGCGTGTATGTGTGTGTGTGGTTGTGTGTATGCATATGTGTGCGTGCGTAGGATAGAAGAACTACAGAAGCTTTCTCGCTGAAGAGAAAGACAGAGAGAGAGAGAGAGAGAGAGGGAGAGAGAGGGAGAGAGAGAGAGGAGAGAGAGAGAGACGGAGAGGGGAGAGACAGAGAGAGAGAGAGACAGAGAGCGAGGGGAGTCTGAGCAGACCGGCCTCCAGACGTCTGTGGTCTGTTCTAGAATGTTTCCACATCTCCCATGTAAGTGCCGGTTCTGGCATGCATGCGCTCAGCATGTTATGACAAACAGCTGTACCCGGAGAACAATGGTTCTGCTGATGTGTATTCCAGAGCACTTCATCTCCATTGTTCCTTGCTCGTAAAACACGGTCCACATGTTCTCGTGGAACCACCCACAGAACATGCTTCGTATGGACGATCCCTCAACATAATTAATTCCAACAACTCATCACAGTGCTTTCATACCCAGCCAGGCACCATATAACATCACTGATCTAAGGAGGTCATTCACATTAGAACAGTAAATGCATACTGTACATACCCAGTACCAATGAATCCACACACACATACCTCTCCAGGGCCTCTTTGACCAGCTCTTTGGCGCTGGAGTGTGTGGTGGCAAGGACACTCTTGTAGTGGGCTCCCTCGCAGATCTCACTGCCAAAGATCTTGAGGATGCCCGGAGCCGTGATCTGATTGGACAGCTCGGAGGGGTCCTCGGTGACAGGTAGGTCAACAGGAGTCACTATAGGCGGCCATGTTGGAGAGGTCAAAACAGTGACAGCACTTTAAAGCAGTTTTAAGGGCAGTACGAGTCTTGACATTTGACACACTATTAGACATGAAACATATGACTTGACCCTTCTGTTGTTGCCTGAGAAGAACCCTCAATAAGATTCTGTTTGGAACCCTAAATCGGTCCAACAGAACCTGAGAAGGGTTCTTCAAAACAGAAGAAAAAAAACTGAAAGATAATAAGACAGCTGTTGAATTCACGTCAGACATCCAACGTACAGCTGTCCTTTCTGGTGTAGCCAGGAAGAGATGACCTCCCGTCTCCGGTCAGCGACATGGGGGCGGAGTTCAGGGTTGAGCCACGCTGAAAGACACCTGACAGGCGGTTGGTATGGCGACGGATGCGACTCCGGCTCGGTTGTCTGACTCCCACGCTCTCGTGCGACCGTGTGGACAACCCAGACGAGCCTGACCTGGAGGGAGGGAGGGAGGACAGGTGAGGTGAGGTGAGGAGGGAGAGCAAAAGAGGAAGAAATAGAGGGGGAGAAAGAGTAAGGGAGGTGAGGGGGGGGGGGAGGAGGGAGGGTGGGAGGACAGGTGAGGTGAGGTGACGAGGGAGAGCAAAAGAGGATAGGAGGGAAGGAGGGGGGAGAATGAAGAGGGAGGGAGGGAGGTGAGGAGAGTGGAGAATGAAGAGGGAGGGTGGTGAGGAAGGGAGAGAATGAAGAGGGAGGGATGGAGGGGTAAGGTGAGCGATATAAGAAACAACAATATAGAATTCATGAAAGACAGCGGATTCAGCGACAGGGGAGAGATTCACAGAGGTAGGGACAGAAGCAAGGACAACACAAGGACAGTCCAAGTAAGAAAGAGAGCAGGAGAGAGAGAACACAAGTGTGGGAGACACGGTAGAAAAATTCACATCCTCTTTCCAACCTTGTGACAAATCAATCTAAAGGAATTCTTCCACCTCCCTGAAGCAAGTAGGGTGAAGTGCCTTGCCCAAGAACACAACATCATGTTGACACAGCCGGGGTTCGAATCAGGGAACTTCTGATTACTAATCTGACACCCTAACCAACTGCGCCACATGACTCCACAAGACCATAGCATAAATCACATTCAAATATCTAATGGACACACCGTTTTCTAAGCCATTCATACTTAGTTGTATGGAACTAGTCACAGTATTCACCTCCAGTCAGTCCTGCTTACCTCTGCTGAAGTCTGCGATGAAATAACGCAGGGCAGTTTATTTCCCAGCAATCCTGTAAGCTTCTTATTTCAATAAAGGCTTAAAGAGTTCTACAGTTGCGTCACTTCTTGGGTATAAATGCATATGTACGAGTGCGTCAAATGATATTATATCCCTATACTCTATCTGTTTATAATAATGTCATTAGGAAACCAATAAAACAATTTTTTGGGGGGGGGAGAAGTTTAAACCTCAAACTAGCGGTCATTTCTGTATGAAGTGGACTAAACAACACATGACTTACTGCAGTGATCCATTTTCGCTCGTTTTTCTCCGAAGTTTAACGAAGCGTCTCTTGGGCGAAGTGGCGGGCAAAACACCGGCGGCGTGTCCAGGTGGCCTCGGCGGCAGAGAACTCAGTTCCTCCGGACTCATCTGGCCGGAATGCATAGAGCGCGACCGAACCAACGGTTCTTCAGTACGGTCAAGAGGAAAAGTCGCCCTTGCCCCGCGTTCATGCAAACACCCACAGCCTTCTTGGCGTCTGCAGGAGTCGCTGATCGTTAAAGACGTTCCGCGGACCAAGCGCACCCCGGGACAGCTGCGGTCTCGCGCCAGCGTTCCATGACACGTGGTTGGGTCTCTAGCAGCGGTTCAAGAACTAGGAGCGGGTTACCAAGGTTACAGCCTTCTCTGCCGCGAGACTCCAGCGTCGGAATCGATGGGAGGAAGTATTTGGGAAGAGTTGGAATATCGTATCGTCCACGCTCATTCGAGGATCCCAAGTGTGGTGGAAGTTGGGAAAGCTTTGGTGAAAGGTGGCTTTGGGGCTGACCCTCCGTTTTGGGGTTGGGAAAGGGGGCGGAGAGGCACGAGCAGGGGGGGTTACTGATGCGCGCCAGCGGCAGAGCGCAACTGCATAGGAGTCGCCAAGCACCTAGTTACCACTGACTCATTCCCCATAGACGGACAGACCATGGTCTAAGTATTAAACAGTATTTTTAGCAGTATTATTGCTCGCAATCGTTGTGTTATGCTTTTATAACTTTTCCCTTGGCACTTATTGGTTCTCACGATGTATGTTTCATGATCTAAAAGCCCACTGTGTTCGGGGTCTATCACGTTGCTGTGCCCAGTGACAGATGCTCTTTGTAAAAGCTCTAGCAAATGTAAACACACAGTCACTAGGAGCCTATTACAGTCGTTTGAAGGAACGCCTCTCCAAAGAAGAGATTTGAAAAGATCAAACATGAGCTTGTCAGGTCAGGGGTCGTGAATTGATGATGGGCTGTCCATAACGTTTTTCCGATCGCCATACTCACTCTCGCACCATGGACGCCTCCTCCTGGCCAGAGGTATAACAGTACATTTACGTTTACATTTATTCATTTAGCAGACGCTTTTATCCAAAGCGACTTACAGTAAGTACAGGGAAATTTTTCCCTGAGGCAAGTAGGGTGAAGTGCCTTGCCCAAGGACACAATATCATATTCTGTATATTCTACAACAGTACAACCTTTATCGATCCATATATTTCAATTTCTGAAATAACGCCATCTGTTCATTGCCAGAAATGTGCATGTTGTGCACGTTGACACGTCATCAGCCCATCATTGGACGTTGACGTCATCGTCAAAAGCGCAACCGGACTTCAAGACTGAAGTTAATGCCGGAGTTAAGGCTGAAACGATGTTTAGCCGTAGTTAACCGTAGTTGGATCTATGGTCCACTAGAGGGAGTACTTTTCACTTGAATGACTTGATAAGTTAAAAAAAAAAAAAATTCACAGTGCTAATAATTTTGTCTTGATTTAATTGCCTGTCATTATTTAATTAGCTTAAATAGAAGTCCCGACTTTACACCCAACGATCATCTATCTCTTAATTACTCGCCACCCTGTAACGGGATCATTATCGTTCATCATTCAAAGACACGATTTAAAAAGCTATGTAACGTTAAAGCTAAACGTTCTCTCTCTCTCTCTCTCTCTCTCTCTCTCTCTCTCTCTCTCTCTCTCTCTCTCTCTCTCTCTCTCTCTCTCTCTCTCTCTCTCTCTATCTCTCTCTTTCTCTGTCTCTCCCTCTCTGTCTCTCTTTCTCTCGGTCTCGCTCTCTCTCTCTCTCTCTCTCTCACGCACACACGCACACGCACGCACGCACACACATGCACACACACACTAAACTAACAGGCTGTCATTCGGCAGGACTTTACAGCAGACACCAATGTTAGAGGATCAGACCCGGAGCTAGTTTGAACTTTGCGGGTGACCTGAGGCAAGGTCAGCTTTTAAACTAGCAACTGGTCTGATGTTGGGCAAGGTGGGTTCGACGCTCAGGGTTCAGCATGGTCATGTCGAGGTTCTAGCCCGGGGGAGTGGGTGGGGGGAGGGGTGGGGGGAGGGGGACCCTGGTATTAACCGTCTGAAGATCCATTCCCCTGACGGATGTGGCAGAAAGAGCAGGCCAGCTTGACACCATCAGTGCTCTGGGTCTCCATCACTGCCAAGGTTGTCCCTGGATATGAGTGCTTCCATGGATCTTCCATTTGTTCTGGTTCATTCCTTCGACGTTAAAACTACCACTTATCCTCTTAAGTGCCTATAATTCAACGTTACATTCTAGCTCATAGGTTACTTTTAATAAAAGGACAGCTTGATGACTGTAAGGCTACTCTGTTTTATTTCAGTGGTGGCAGTGGGCTGCCAGGCTGTGAAGACTAATAACAAGAAATGATGAGCTCAGTTTTTTCAAATGAAATATCCCAAAGTCACGCTATACTTGCAAACTCATTGTCATGCTTTGCCCAGTCATTGCGTGTGTGTGTGTGTGTGTTTGCGCGTGTGTGTGTGTGTATGTGTGTGTGCGTGTGTGGGTGTATGTATGCGTGTGTTTGTGTGTGTGTGTGTGTGTGTGTGTGTTTGTGTGTATGTGAAGGCGGGACTATGTGATTGCGTCCTTACGATTTGATCCTTTATTTTATTTTTAACGACAATCGTTTGTGAGCTTTTTCAAATGTGTAGGTACAGAGATGGGCGGGTACAGCAGGTTAAAGGGAGGGGGAACCAGCTGCGTCTCCATTGAAGTGTTCCTAATACTTCAGCAGCTAGAAGACTTCGTCAGAATAGTCTCAGGTCTACCTACGGTTGAAGGATGTTCTCTGCCCCCCTCAATCTTCTCGATTTTGTGTAGTAAACCGCGTTTGTGACTTAGAAGGGAGCGAGTGTGCGCGAAAAGTAGCTGGAAGCGCAAGAAGAAAACAACGTGAGGAGGGGAGAGGGGCGCAAAGGAAAAGAGAGACCTGTCCGAGTCAGGAAGATATCCCCCTCACTTGGTTTTCCTGAAGGCCGGTCGGGGCGATGGAGCGTTTATGCGGACCGAAATTCCCTTTCTGGGTGAGTAGTTAGTCTGTTGCGGTGTTTTTTGAGTTTGGATCGCGGTTGCGCCTCGTTGTTGCACAAGGTTTCTAAAAACAGCGACATTGTTTTACAGGGGCTCCTCTGTTTGTATTGCTTTTCCTGTAACGTATCGATCGTTTTCATGTTGTGTTTATTTTTTTCCGCACCCCGGCAACGTTTCATGGTCTCTTGGGTTCTGGTTGCGTTATCGCTAAGCCATTTATCGAGGGACAAACGCGCCTGCGACATATCGGCGATGTTATCACATTAAAGAGTCTCTGCGGGGTCTAAAGATATACGCGGAAGCTTGTTTCACATCTTAGATATCCTTCTTCAGCGGCAGAGAAGGTTAAACATTCCGCCGTAAACCCACTTTAGGCGGGGCAACGACAAAACAGGCTCGAGCGGCTTTTTTTTGGAAAGTTCCAGCACCAGAGATTGGGCCCCAACAGTTAGGAAGGCGTTAAGATTAGGGTTAAGGCAACCACTTTATCACACTTGACAGAAGCACTGCGATAACCCTGCCTAAAGGAGGACACAATGCTGAACAGCATATCCTCCAATCACCCTAAGCTGGTAATCCTCACGTGATACCTTGACCCGTCTAATTTGACCTTTTAGGCGTCCAGCGCATGGGTAGTCCTAACCGGTTTGACATTTCACCGGCCTAGACTATACAGGGTCAAGCCGGCACCTGATTTTTTCCCTTTTCAGGTAGAAGATCTTGGTGGTTTTACGGGTTCCTCGAGGTGAAGACCTCCAGCGTGCGTCTGTCCTGCCACGCATGCTTCACAAGGCCATAATCCTCAGGACGGCAGGGGGCCAGCACTAGCTTAAGGCGTTAGAAAGACACACAGACCCTCCTGTTCTTTCTCCTTACCGGACCCCTGCATTGTTTGCAGGCTGTCAACTCCAAACCTTCATGTTTTCGAAAAAGGGGGCGGGGGGGGCTCTCCTGGTAGTTGATAGGCGGCCTGCCATGCGGCTCTCAAAGGGGGATCACGTCACCGGTTAACATCTGCTCTTTCCGTCCTCCCTCAGGGTGATTCTTGGGTTGGGGAGAGGCCAATTACAGACAATGTCACACAGGTCTGTGTTGACGAGGGCTGACTGTCTAGACGGCCATCATTATAGCTGGATGGCAGGCATTTAGCCTTTTTTGATGAAATCTCGTATTTTTCAGTATTGCTATAAAATACCTCGTTGTATTATACAGCATTGTGTAGTCACTGTACAGTCAGGTTTTACCTGATTATATATCGGCATTGAAATAATGAATAGTTGATTGAATAATCTTACATAACACCAAGATTGACCGTTGGTAGTTTTAGATCATTTGTCACCAAAACCGTCGTCAAAGAAGACAAAGCAGGGAAGTAGAAGGATGGAGGGATATGTAACATGATGGATGGAGTGATATGTCAAACGAGGGAGGGAAGACTTTGAAAGCGACACAGGATATGGGTCAGGTGGCGCAAGGATACAGAAAATGTCTTTCCCTACTATCCAGTTAGGCACTCAACACCTCTCCTGTGGAAGAGAAGAGGGGGAGAGAGAGACATGAGAGACAGAATTATAGAGAAAACTACTCTGGGATAGAGTGTGTGTGTGTGTGTGTGAAGGAGAGAAAGAGGGAGAGAGAGGTGGAAGGAAAAGCTAGACTGAGAAACAGTGAGACATAAGAGTGGAGAAATACAATCTTTGAGAGAATGGTTCCTGTGTGCGCGCGCGCGCGTGTGTTGCATGTGTGTGTGTGTTTGCAAGTGTAAAAGTGAGATCTTAGAGAGTAGGAGTGTTCATAAGGTATGTGCTGTAGTAGTGGTTTTATGGCCTAATTTAGAAGGAGACCGAAGTGGTTTTATACTCCTGAGCAGGATTATAATGTCGCCAACACTGGACACTATGTAACTATGTGACTATAACAACAGTTTAGCAATTTTCACCGAACATGAGAAAAGTGGAAAAAAAGCAGTTGAAAATGTTTTCGCTTTTCTTTTTTAAGACAGCTCAATTCGATTTACTGTTCCCAGAAGTGAAAATCATCTGACATGCCAAGCACATTAAAGCCACCATTACGCTTTCCCTTCCAGATTAGTGGAAGTGTATTTGACTGGCCGATCAAGAAAGTCACAAGTTTAACTCCGCCCTTCCAGTCTTTACTTTTAACAAAAGTATCTGCTAAACGAAGACATGCAGTTTAATTTGACTTTATTTCCCTTCGTAAACCACAGCGAAAATACATCTTCTGCTGTTAATGGTATTCCGGGTCAGATTCATCAGTTGCTTTGAGGATTCCATTTTCCTATGTGTCTGTATTCACATCATTGTAACTAACCACTGAATTGAGAAGAAGAAAGAATGACTAAATGTAAAAATGACTAAATCCAAGGTGCACAAGCTGAGACCGGATTTGACATGACATTTAGTCATTTAACAGACACTCTTATCCAGAAAGACTTACAGCAAGTACAGGGACATTCCCCTCCCTGAGGCAAGTAGGATGACGTGCCTTGCCCAGGGGCACAATGTTACCTGGCACAGCCAGGAATCGAACCAGCAACCTTCTGATTACCGGCCCGGTCTCCTAACCGCTTCACCTGACTCCCGATTTGACATAAGTCATGAGTTATGAAACGTGTTTGCGGTCGACAGATAACCAGAAAGCAATAAGGTTCACATGCTCTTAATGCTTCCTCTTTCCAATGGATCTCTGTTGTTTTCAAACCGCTGACCGTGCAACAACCAGGAAGTTAAAAGTCCTATGTCTTTCCTAAAAGTCCTAACAAAAGGGGGAATAAACTGCACACCAGCCCTGCAGTTTGCTGTCCCCATCGATAACCTTAAACACGAGCATGAAAACCCACCAAACACGCTGGATCACGGTGGGAGATCATTGGCCCATCGGAACAGAGGCAGTTGGCTTGTCCGCAGATGCGATACTTCAGATCCTCTGACGTAGCCGACCTTACAGCAGGCAGTCAGGTGGCTGAGCGGTGAGGTTCCTCGGGCTTGTCATCAGAAGGTCCCTGGTTTGAACCCTGGCTGTGCCAACATGACGTTGCTGTAAGTCGCTCCGGACGTCTCAATGGAAGGCTCTAAATGTGTGTCTGTGAGCATACCCAGATAAGGGGGTCTACCCTATAGATTATTAGCTGCAGCTGGGATGTTTATACATCTGTTGTTGATTAAAACGGGTCTGTCATGTGCTCCGGAGCAGGCTGGGCACTCTTTATTGAGCCGCTGAGCTGAGGCGCCGGCCCAGTTCGCAGGCGACCGGTGACTGCAGTAGCTCATGCCTTGAGGAGTCAGAAGGAAGCAGGTCTAACTGAAAACAGATGGGTCTCAGCACCAACATTGCTTTAGCGGCCCCAGAGGTTTTCATAACAACGGCTTAAAGGACGGGCCTGCTTGCTCCACTCCTGTTTTCGTGTGCCTATCCTCCCCCCCTTTCTCTCTCTCTCTCTCTCGCTCTCTCTCTCTCCCTCTCTCTCTCTCCCTCTCTATCTCTCTCTCCCTCTCTCTCTCTCTCTCTCCCTCTCTGTCCCTCTCTCTTTCTCACTCTCATTCACTCTCTCTCTCTCTTTCTTTCTCACTCTCACTCTCTCTCATTCACTCTCTCTCACTCTCTTTCTCTCTCTCTCTCTCTCCCTTTCTTTGACTATTCCCATTTTTCAGTTTCTTCCTCTCCGTTTCTCCGTCTCTGTCTCCATGCCTGGGTAAGAAAGTACTGCACCGGCATTTTTTTTCTCCAGAAAGGCAAGTACACGCACATATTTCAAAACACATTGGCCGATTATAGCTTTTCTACTTTGACAGCTCTGTGCGTTCAAAATGATTCAGACCCCCCCCACTCGAAGCCCCGTTGCTCTCCTCCAGTCCGAGTAGAGCGTGACGTCGTAGAGGTCACATCCAGGATGCGGCTCACGACCGGAGCACACCGCGGTAACGTCCTGTTGTTGCTCGTGGGGGGGGGGGGGGGGGGGGACGATACCCGATGAGGAGGCGATCTGCCCCCCTACCATAGCTTCTGTCTCCCCATGTCTTTGAACGAGCTGTGTATTGCATTACGGGGATTTAATGCAATTTCAGAATCCCGGAAAATTGGATTCAGGATGGGGGGGGGAAGAGGGGGCGGGGGGCTGTTTTCAGTGTGATTGATTCACTCCTTGTTTTTTTACAGGAAGTGATTGTGTTCAGTCAGTTGTTTTTCTTATCCAGTTAGCGTTCGTTTAGCTCTTGAGCTCTCATTCCAAACAGAAGACTAGGTTATTTTAGCCTCATAGAATCCTTGGCTAACATGACTGGAAGTCCCCCACAAATCTTTTAGAATATTAAGTAGTCTTACCAAGACAGGATCTAAAGAACTTGAGAGAATATTCCAGATAAAACCAGGACCGAGAGCAGTTTTTTAAAACTGTATCAAAATAATTGAATAGTGTTGGCACACAATCATACACTGTAAAACTTTGCAGGGAAACTACACTGTGGTTATAGACACATAGCTGTAACACAATGTGTTACAAAATACATTGTTCCAAAGTTTAAGCGCTATGCTAAGGTGAAACGTCACTTTGGATGAAGTAAACTGCTAAACGAATGCAAGGTGAAGCTCTGTGGAGATGTGCTGGAGCAGGGAAACATCTAAAACCTTCAGGACAGCGGCCCTCGAGGACCGGAGTTTGACACCTGTGCCTTCAAATGTCTCTGATTGGACCTGATCTCTCTGAGCCGTATCCCCTATCAATATTGCATTAAAATCCCCCCCTTCCCCCTAGTCATGCATTGTGTGACCGCACCAGTTCCAGGCAAGCGCACAGTCAGGTGTTCCTTGGTCTCTGGGCTGCTCATTCGAAAGCCCACGTTATAAAATGAAGCAGGGGCCTAGCTAACGAAACGCTCGCTTGATCAGGGCCATTCAGCAGTGACATCCTCTGCAGCCTTCCTCTTAACCTTTGTGTACCTTGCGTGGTGAATAAAAAACGAATTCGGATTCTGAAACGGCACAAAAGGTGAGAGAGAGAGAGGCACAGAGAAGAATGGAGAAAAGGAGCAGAAGGACAGAGACGAGAATTAGAGACAGGGCAATTGAACTGAACTGAATTGAATTGAAAATCCTTTATTAGTTGGATAGCGGGATGGCGAGAGGACAAGGAGAGGATGTTGTCTCGCTTCACCTTGAAATGGTTTCGACCGCTTGATTGGGGGTGGCAGTTCCAGAGGGAGAGACCTTTGAGGGACACGCTCATTCTCGTTCCATGCTCAGGGTCTTCAACGAAGAAAAGCAGTCTGTAAAGGATGTCTGCTTGACGATGTCTGCTTGACGATCTCATTGTTGGGAACGCGGCTCCAAAACGGTACCAGCTTGATCCGGGACGAAAAAAAGAAAGACATTTAATCACATTAGAGGAAAATAAGTTTGAATACCACCGTTCCTTTCGTTGCCCAGCGGAGAATAACTTTTTCTCCTGACGTCTTCCAGTGTTTCAAAAATGACCCTCCGTGGCGCCACCTGAAAGAAATCTCCCTTCCTCTCTCCCTCCTTCTCCTCTCCAATCCTCCACTTTGGGAGACGACGTTCCGTCCTATGGCGTCTCGGATCGCGGGCTGTGATGTCATGCGTGTAGGACAGGGAAGGTTTAACGGCATCTGCAACTGTGGTAGACTTAACAGCCTGAATGCTGTTTAACCGAAACTCTCTTGCGGCTCTTCCCCTTTGACACTTGTTTGGTTTCCCCACAATGTATGCTTCATGTTCTGGCTACCTGCAATGTTTGTGGATATCTTGTTGTTACGATCAGTGGCCGATGCTCTCTTGCAAAGCTCTCTCTCTCTCTTGGAAGTCACTTTGGATGAAAAGCATCTGCTAAATGAGAAAATGTAAATGTTCATTTGCAGGGTTTGCAGCCTGGTTCTTAAAGTTACCAGACCAGTTCCTGGGACTGAACACGTGTGTTTGGACTGGAAGGGGCTCTAGGTTTACATGGTGTAACTACATCCACCAAACACAACATTCCATGTCTCCTGTACACGGATCCCTCCCTCCCTCCATTTCCCTCCCACCTCCTCTCCTGAAGCTGATGGTCTGAACTGATATCGCAACACGTCAAGATCAAATGATCCCAGGAACATGAATTTGCGGTTGATTTTAATTCATCGTTAACGCGAATCCCTGTCACGCTAATTTCTGTCACACGTTCATCTTTAACTCAAACAAACGAACTACAGTCATCCACACAAACAAATACTTCACACGGGACGAATGATTTACGACGGCCCCCATTCAGCCCTGCCTGTTTGCCAAACGCTTGAATGAGCAGAAGAGATTTCAAAAGAGTTTGCGGGTCCTCAGGACTCCCCCTCCGAGCGGGCAGGTGCACCAACCCCGACACACCTTACGCAAACTCGAGAACTTCACTCCCCTCACCGCCTCCCTCACCTGCCGGCCAGGGGGAAGCACGACCCCCCCCCCCCCCCCCCCCCCCGGCCTTCCTCACCTTCAGGAGCAAATATTGTAAACAAATAAATAAATGAACAAAGATTATCCTCCGGATGATTTACGTCCTCATCCGCCATGCAGGCGAGCCAGGAGGGATTGCTGACACTGACTCTCGCCTCTCTGGTTCCACAACTTTCTTCTCAGGATTTAAATTCCAACCTTTCTACAACTACTCCCGGACTACTTTAGCGAAAGTAGAAGTGTATTACATGAACATGTTTTCATTTAGCATTTAGCTTTTATCCGAAGGGACTTACAAGAGAGAGCTTTACAAAAGAAAAGTATTAGTGGAGTCTTTTGTCTGCCGGGTGTGAAAGAAGGAGCTGTGATCTATGAGTTGTGATATGTGAAAGGCCAGATTCATTATAATCCGATCCATACCGGTTCTCTGAGATACTCGATAGGTATTGACTCTGGCCTGCGTCCCACAATAGACTGAGAGGAAGGGTGTTAACCTCTCTGGAACTGCCAGGATTAAGGAGAGGGAAATGATTTGGTGCAGGTTTTGGTTGTATGGACACACGTGTTACATTTAGTCTTAAAACAGACGCTCTTATAAGTAGGTTCGCAGACGCTCGCAAGTAGGGTGAAGCGCCTTGCCCAAGGACATAACGTCATGTTGGCACAGCCTGGGTTTGGACCTTTTGATGACTAGCCCAACACTGGTGCCACTCACAAGTTGTGTGTACAGCTCACCCACTGAGTCAGGGTCTAGGGTCAGGGTGTGTTGTCATGCAGAGCGTGGAGCAATAGCAAGACGAGGAAGCGTGTCTGCTCACGTCTACCGTCGCCGTCTCCCGGAGTGACGGGGTGACTAATTTTTCAACACAGGGCCGCGGTTTAGCGCAATGTTTTGGGGTTTAGCGATGTGGTTTTCCTGTGTTGTTCTTTCTTCCTTACTTCACTTTCACCCCTGACTGAAATTACTTACTACTTTTCTTTCATTTAGTCATTTAGCAGACGCTCTTATCCAGAGCAACTTAACAGCAAGTACAGGGACATTCCTGTAAGTAGGGTGAAGTGCCTTGCCCAAGGACACAACAGGTCATGTAGCCACAGCCGGGAATCAAACTCACAACCTTCCGATCATGAGGCCAACGCCTTAACCGCTGAGCCACCCTTTTTTCTTTTCTTTAAAAAAAACGCTTCTTTCTTCCGTTTCTCTTCAGTTTTTCTCTCCCCTGACCTTTCTTCATGTCTTCCTTTCGCGCTGCTCTAAGTGCGATTCCATTGAGTTCAGCGCCTCCTCATTTTCGGGCCTGTCCGGCGCGGTTCCCGCCTCGCCGGTCTCCCCCTCCACGCTGCAGGGTCTGTCTCGCTCCGCCTCCCACTCTGACCACCAAGACGGATGAGGGCCGAGGGAGGACAGCGCAGCCCTCGGCTGCTCCAATGCATGGGAAAACGGGCGTTAGAGAATCATCCGTTGGATCGATGGGCTGTCGCTGGCCGAGGGGTCGTCGGGTCACGAAAGCGGATGGCGTTCCGTGTTTGCTGAGGTCACGGTGCTCAACGTGTACGCAACTTTCGGTCAGCGTTCATACAAAAACACGATTTCGGCATCTGTGGCGTGGTGAGCTCAGCGTTGGAGCATCGGGAACTGATCAAATCCTTTCACAACACGCCAGATGTGGTCAGACGGAGGGTGGTGCGCAACCCTGGCTGCAAGGGGTGTGTTATTCTTGTGAGCAGCTGGATTTGTTGGTGTGTTACATGACAAGCGTGTGTGTTCGGGTCTAGCATGGCGCATGGATTGTATTGCATGAGGACCCAGATAATTCAGTAGCCTCTGGCCCACGCGCAAATACACACACGCAAATACGCACATGCAAATACACATCTACACCACGTGAACACACGCACACACACGGACATTAGGGTGATGACAGAGGGCGAGAGGCGCGGAGAGGAAGCGACAGCTGTGTTTATTTAGCCGCCGTGCCCTTTCATTGGGAGTCCTCGAGCGCACCAACGTACGACTACGACGTCTCTCTCTCTTTTCGCGTGTCCCTCTCTCTCTCTCTTCCTCTCTCTCTCTCTCTCACTCTCTCTTCCCCCCTCTCTCTCTCTCTCACTGGTTCTCATTCAAACTCTCTCACCTTCTCTCCTTCTCTACCCCGCTCTACCGTAGTTAATTATTGACGCGCACGGCCTTCAGGCCCATTGTCAGGTTCGCTAGGGAAGGAACGGCAGGTGTGGTTGGCAGTCAGCACAGCGTCACCAGCAGCAGGTACATACCAGAGCTCCGTCCCCCTCGACAGGCGCCGTCATTCGACACCGGTTGTGCCAGCAACCCGGGCGCCCCTTCAAGTCATCAAGGCGACTTTAATCTCGTTTGCGAAAGTATTTGCAGTCGTTTGTCTTCGTCATGTGTCACAACGCTCTTTCTTCCGCACGTGGGCGTGCGTTCCCGAGTGAGTTTTCCCGCTCGAGCGCAATTAGACGATATCTGATACGGTGCGCGTCCGGACCCTTTCTCCGCTCCTTGTTTGCGTCTTTCGTAGACGCCTGCTTCTCGCGCCGCTGTCGTTGACGGTGAAGGTGGAGGGGGGGGGTGGAGGGGGTGAGGGTGGGTGGGGGTGGGGGGGGGGGGGGGGGGTCCGTATGTGGTTCGTGTGCTACAGTGCGATGGGATCATTTGAAATGCTGCGGGTTCTTCAGGGCCTCCTCTTCTGCCAGCTATCAGATCTATTTGTCTCCCTCTTTCTCTCGTTTCTCTCTCTCTCTCTGGTTTTCTTTCTCTCTCTCTCTCTCTCTGTCTCTCCTCTCTCTCTCTGGTTCTCTCTCTTTTCCTCTCCATAATTCCTGTCATTACTGCCTCTCTTGCTCGTCCCATTTCATCCTTCCTCTCTCTCTGTCTGTTTCAAAGAACACCGCTACTTTCTTCTCCAGGGTCATAGGAAAGGCTCGGGGCTTTTTCCATGCAGTTTCGATGAATGCATTCCGTCTACAGGAAGCTTTCAGCGTCCTCATTCCGGCTCATTCTGAGAAGGAGCGCTCGGCCTCGTACGTCCAGCTCAGATAGAGGAAGTATCTCGACGACGGCTGAGTCACGCTGCGAGCTATACGCTAGCAGTAAGCGGGTAGTGCGCTTAAACGCCCGCCGACCGAGAGGTTCCAGGTTCAAATCCCCCCGGTGTGCGTTCCCGCAGTAGAGGAGCGCACCCTCTAAAAGAATGCTTTATAATGGTTCGTTATTTATGATGGTTGAGCTGTACAAAGGCAGCATGTTGATTGGGATTTTGCTCCACTGTTCGCACTACTGTGTATACACTCCCCCTCCCCTATACCCATTCTTCTCTACACTCTTTTACTATAGTTATATCCCCATCTGTACAGCAGGTGCCCACTTTTATCTTATTTGTATCTAATTTGTATATTACACTATTTTTTTATTCTGTTTTACCCTTATTATTACGTTACATATATGTTATACTGTATGTTCTATGTTTGCTCTTTCCTGCCAAAGTAAATTCTGTGTTTTTATATCCTGCATAGCGAATAAAATAGATTCTGATAGGAGAATTGTGAACACAGGCACACACACACTCACACACATTCACACACACATACATACACACATGCGCGCATGCCGTCATCAGGGCCTGACATTCCAGCCAGTCCTGAAATGTGACCCGATGTCGCCTCTGACAGGGAGAGCGTCTCATTAGACCAGAGAGGAACACGTCACTACCAGGAGCTTTCCTGCTCTCTCCCTCTCCTCCACCTCTCAGCCCCTCTCCCCCCTCCTCTCGCTCTCCTCTACTCATCCTCTCTCCCTCCTCTCCTCCTCATTCAGCTCCTCTTCTCCTCCTTCTCTCCTCATTCTCTCCTCCTTCGCGGCCGCACTCCTCGTCGACCGTCTCATCCTCCCTCCTCTTCTCCTCCGTCTCTCCTCATGCTCTCCTCCTTCGCAGCAGCACTCCTCGTCGACCGTCTCTCCTCCCCTCCTCTTCTCCTCCGTCTCTCCTCATTCTCTCCTCCTTCGCAGCAGCACTCCTCCTCGACCGTCTCTCCTCCTCTCCTCCTCTGTCTCTCCTCCTTCACAGCTGCACTGCTCCTCTTCTCTTCCCCGCCTCTCTCTGTCACAGGGAAACCGAAACTGACCTGAACTGAACCTCATTGATTCGGTTCCCCCTCCGGTCTGCGAGGCTAATGACACGAGGCTTGCAGAGCCACCAGAGTCGCCCTGAAATGACCCCTCCCTCCCTCCCTCCAGCCCTCTCTCTCCCTCCCTCCCTCCCTCCCTCCCTCCCTCCCTCCCTCCCTCTCTCTCTCTCTCTCTCTCTCTCTCTCTCTCCCCCTCTCCCCCCTCCCTCCCTCCCTCCCGCCCTCTCTCTTTCTCCCTCTCTCTCCCTCCCTCCCTCCCTCTCTCTCTCTCTCTCTCTCTCTCGCCCTCCCTCCCTCCCTCTCTCTCTTGACCTCCCTCCCTCCCTCTCTCTCTCTCCCTCTCTCCCCCCTCGCTCCCTCTCTCTCTCTCCCTCTCTCCCCCTCGCTCCCTCGCTCCCTCCATTTCACGCTCTCTCTCTCAGGGTTCCACAGCACACGCTCTGAAGCTGCCACAGTACAGGCGCTGCAAGCCCTTTTTTCCCGGAGCATGAAAGAACCCAGTGTTGAGGAACATGCGTGTTTTCTGTTCTCCAGAGGTCACTGAAGGGTCTTCTTCAGCAGCAGAACCCTGACAACCTGAAACCCCTCAGATGGATCTAGGCATGAATAACCAGCTGGTTTCCCCTCAGATGGGAGGAGCCTAGAGTGACGGTGCTTGATCCCCCCCCACCTCCCCCTTCTCTCCTCCTCCTTCACGCTAACGCCTGTCTTCCTAACCCTGAGCAGTTGGAGCCAAGTGTACAATTTGGTCTTGTTTGTTTGTTTATTTTGCTGTTGGCGGGGCTAATCCTGTGATGTTACGTTTGAGCACTGGGTGCAGGGGTGTCCAACCCCGGTCCCAGAGGGCCGCTGTCCTCAAGGTTTTAGATGTTTCCCTGCTCCAGCACACCTCCACAGAGCTTGATAACGACGCTTCATTAGAATCAGGTGTGCCGGAGCAGGTAAACATCTAAAATCTTCAGGACTGCGGCCCTCGAGGACCAGGGTTGGAGACCCATGACTGGGTGGAGTATTGTGAATGGAAAAGGCATATAAGTAATGAAATGCAAAGCATCACAGGTGTGTGTGTGGCTAAGGGTGCAGCTTTTCACCGTGACAAGTCTGTGTGCGGTAATGAAATGTACATTTACTACTACTCATTTAGCAGACGCTTTTTTCCAAAGAGACTTACAGCAAGTACATAGACATTCTCCCTGAGGCAAGAAGGGTGAAGTGCCTTGCCCAATGACACAACATCATGTTGGCACGGCCCGGGATTCGAACTCGCAACCTTAACCTAACCCCTAACCCCGGTCTGGTCCCACAGGAAGCGAACCAGACGCTCCACACGGACAGCCCGGACCTGCCCGTCTGTTTCCAGCTGTCTGTTCTGTCATGGCTGCCCTGCCTGTATCTGTGGGCCGTCAGCCCTCTCTACCTCCTCTACCTTCAGAAGAACAACAAAGGCTACATCATGATGTCCATCTTGAACCGGGTTAAAACGGTGAGGACGAACAAGCCCGTCCTGTCTGGGGGGTTTGGTTAGGGCAGGGGTGGGGTGGGGCAATTCCAGGTCCTCAAGGGTCGCTGTCCTGAAGGTTTTAGAGGTTTCCCTGCTCCAGCACACCTGATTCTGATGAAGGGTCGTTGTCGAGCTCTGTGGAGGTGTGCTGGAGCAGGGACACGTCTAAAACCTTCAGGACAGCGGCCCTCGAGGACTGACACCTGTGGGTGAGGGTCTTCGCCCGGCTGACTGGTGGACTGTTTCGGCTGTTGACGTGTATCTTTTATATTTAATGTGTCTCTCTCCTCTTTTTTTATCTTCTTCCATTTATGTCCTTCTTGGTTTTCTCTGCATCTTTCTTTTGTTCCCTCTGCTCTGCCTCTCGCCCTCCCCCCCCCCCCCGTCTGTCTCCCACCTCCCCGCGTCTCTCTCCCTACCTCCCCCCTCCCCCCTTTCGTTTGCTCTGCTTCTCTCACCTCTCCCCTCCGCCCCTCACCACCACCCTCTCCCCCCCCCCCTCCTGTCTCTCACCTCCACTGCCCACCCCTCACCGCCGCCACCCTCTCTCCCCTCACACCTCCACTCACCACCACTCTCTCTCTCCCCTCTCACCTCCACTCCTCCCCTCACCACCACTCTCCCCTTTCTCTCCCCTACCATCTCCTGTCTCCTGCCTTCACTCCTCCCCTCACCACCACTCCCCCCCCCTCCCCTCCCTCTCCCCTACCCTCTCCTGATTCCTAACTTCACTCCTCCCCTCACCACCACTCTCCCCCCCCCCTCTCCCCTCCCTCTCCCCTACCATCTCCTGATTCCTAACTTCACTCCTCCCCTCACCACCACTCTCCCCCCCCCCTCCCCTCTCTCTCCCCTACCATCTCCTGTCTCCTGCCTTCACTCCTCCCCTCACCACCACTCCCCCCCCTCTCTCTCTCCCCCTCTCCTCCAGGTTGTGGGCGTGGTCCTGTGGATCGTGTGCTGGACCGACCTCTTCTACTCGTTCCACGAGCTGCAGGGCGGCCTCTCCCAGCCGCCCATATTCTTCGTCACCCCGCTGGTGGTCGGCATGACAATGGTTGGTGCTCGACCTGAAAGCTGGCGTCAACCACACTGACCTCGATCGCTCTCGCCCCTTCCTGACAAAGAGCCCTTTATAAAATCCGGCCAGAGTATTTTTTTTTCCTTCATATTCTAATCTCTAAATTTGGGTTTCGTCTTGATTCGGCACGTTTTTTTCCCCGGTACGTGCCTTGTGTGTGGTCATGGTTACTGAGCCAGTAACCCACATACCTGGTAACCCACATACACTAATACAGAGCTGGGTCAACTCTCCTGGAAGGGGATTTGCTGGGAGCGTATGTGTGCCGTGAGAGAGGGGGCGTCTGAGGACAGCAACCGCTGCCTGATATGGCCTCTGTGTTGCTGTGGAACTCTCGTTTCTCTTTCTCTCTCTCTTTCTCTCTCTCGTCTCTCTCTCTCTCGTCTCTCTCTCTCGTCTCTCTCTCTCTCGTCTCTCTCGTCTCCCTCTCTCTCTGTCTCTCTCGTCTCTCTCTCGTCTCTCTCTCTTTCGTCTCTCTCTCTCTCTCGTCTCTCTCTCGCTCTCTCTCTCTCTCTCGTCTCTCTCTCGTCTCTCTCTCTCTCTCGTCTCTCTCTCTCGTCTCTCTCTCTCTCTCGTCTCCCTCTCTCTCTCAGCACACACTGTCACGATCTCCATCTCTCTCTTTCATCTCACCATGTCTTATCTCCCTTTCTTCATCTCTCCCTCTTTCCGTCTCTCTCTTTCACTCTCTCACCACCGTCCCTGGGAGGAAGGGATCTCTCACTGAATTGCTCCTCCCAAAGTTTCTTCAATTTATTTTCTCCCTAGTGAGTTTTTTGGGGACTTTTTCTTCGTCCTCCTTGAGGGTTTAGGTTGGTTGAGGGGCAGTTCTATGGGCCTATATGAAGTGCTTTGTGACATTGCTTGGAAAAAGCTTCGGAGAAAAAAGTCTGCTAAATGAATACATTTAAATGTAAAAAGGACTATTGATTTAATCACCCCCCCTCCTCCCTCCCTCCTCTCCCCCCTGTGTGTCCCCCAGCTGCTGGCCACCTTCCTGGTCCAGTTGGAGAGGCTGCGAGGGGTCCAGTCCTCCGGGGTGCTCTTCATCTTCTGGTTCCTGTCCACCCTGTGCGCCATCGTGCCTTTCCGCTCCAAGATCCTGCAGGCCTCCCTCCAGGTACCGCACACACGCAGGACACACGCGCGCCGTCCGAACTCTCTCTCTGTCCTTCTGTCGCTCACCCATACCTTCACAAACTGTCTGTCGGTCTCCCGCGCACACACACTGTCTTAACTCTGTCTCATACACTCTCCCACACATTCCCTCTACTCGACTCTTTCACACACACACACACACACACACACTCTCTCTCAGCTTCTCTCTCCCTCACACACTCATACATATATTCATAGTTCATATTCTTCATATCCTCGACACTTTATACTCTTCCACTTCTCCTCCACTTCTCCCTGTTCTGATCCACCTCTCTTCCTTACCTCGTCTGACCTCCCCACATCTCTCCCTCGGCCTCTCAGGGGAAACCTCCTTCCCCCCTCCCTGCCTCCCTGCCTCCCTAACACGCTTGTTAAAGAGCTTATGCTAGTTGGCCACATTGCGGTTTTGGGGTCAACCAAGGTAGAGGCTGAGGAGGTGAGAGGGGAGCAGAGGACAGGGGGAGTACAGGAGAGAGCAGGAATGCAGATATGTGAGGATTGTGTGGGGGTGGGGGTGGGGGGTAGGGATGATGGGTTATGACAGACGGGCAGACAGGTAGACAGACAGGTAGACACACAGACAGGTAGCCAGACAGGTAGACAGACAGGTAGACACACAGACATGTAGACACACAGACAGGTAGACACACAGACAGACAGGTAGACAGACAGGTAGACACACAGACAGGTAGCCAGACAGACAGACAGGTAGACAGACAGGTAGCCAGACAGACAGGTAGCCAGACAGACAGACATGTAGACAGATAAACAGGTAGCCAGACATGTAGACAGACAGATAGACAGACAGGTAGCCAGACAGACAGACAGACAGACAAGTAGACAGACAGACAGATAGACAGACAGGTAGCCAGACAGACAGACAGGTAGACAGACAGACAGATAGACAGACAGATAGACAGACAGACAGACAGACATGTAGACAGACAGACAGATAGACAGACAGGTAGCCAGACCGACAGGTAGCCAGACAGACAGACATGTAGACAGATAAACAGGTAGCCAGACAGACAGACAGACAGATTAACCAGGGTAGTTCCCGTACTTCAAGGATCCATAAGATCCCTGAGATCCATACACATCCGCGACTCAAGGGCTTTACACGGAAATCGTTTGATTTGATTTAGATTAGCTCTGATACGCTTTGCAAAAATATTTTGATTTAACAACCGGGATCAGCCTTGAAATCGGTGCCGTAGCCATAGGGTGGCCTAAATATTTTCAGGCCAAGTGTTCGGCTTAACCGCATTAACTGTCCTGCCATGGAGGGTCAGGTGAGGACAGGCTGGCTGGCTGCTTTCAGAGACAGACCCTCGCTCTGTGTCTCTGTGTGTACAGTGTGTGTGTGTGTGTGTGTGCATTAAATATGTGTGAGTACAGTTTGTTGGTGTGCGTTCAGTATATCTGTGTGTGTGTGTGTGTGTACAGTAAAAATGTGTGTGTGTACAGTTTGTTGGTGTGCGTTCAGTATATCTGTGTGTGTGTGTACAGTGAATATGTGTAAAATGCATTTACAAAATGCATTTACATTTAGCAGACGCTCTTATCCAGAGCGACTTACAGCAAGTACAGGGACATTCCCCACTGAGGCAAGTAGGGTGAAGTGCTTTGCCCAAGGACACACCATCACAAAGCCACAGCCGGGAATCGAACTCACAACCTTCCGACCATGAGCCCAGCACCTTAACCCGCTGAGCCACCTGACTCCCCGCTCCCCCGGGTTCTGCGTCTGACTCTGAGCCGCTGTGTTGCAGACGGACGAGCCGGACCATCTCCGCCTCACCACCTTCTACGTGTACTTCATCCTGGTGCTGCTGCAGCTGGTACTCTGCTGCTTCAACGAGAAGCCGCCCCTCTTCTCCGACGTCGACACCGACCCGGTGAGGGGGAACCCCCCCGACGCTCCTGTGTATCTGTGTGGGGGCGTGGGGTGGGGGGCAGGTGACTGGGGGGTGTGTTTGCCTGGGGGGGTGGTCTTTGTCGGGGGGGGCGGGTGCCTGGGGGGGGGGGGGGGGGGGGGGGGTGCCTGGGGGGTGTCTTTGTTGGGGGGGGCGGGTGCCTTGAGGGAGGGGAGTCTTTGTTGGGGGGTGGCGGGTGCCTTGGGGGGCGAGTCTTTGTTGGGGGGGGGGGGGGCGGGTGCCTGGGGGGGGTTGGCGTCAGTGCGTGTAGGCGCGTGGGTGGAAGGGTGTGTAGGGGGTGCGTGTGCAGGCGCTCCGCTGGCGTGATTGCGCCAGCGGGGGTGTAGGTTTGTGCGCGTGCTTAAGACAGCGAGCGGGGGGGGGGGAGGGAAACAGCGCTAACGCGGCGGGGCTGGAGTGCTAGAGCAGCTCACTCCCAAGCGTGCTGAGAGGGAGCACACACACCCGCAGACACACACACACACACACACACAGCTGCAGCTGCTGCTGCCTCAGGCGAGGAGTTGCCTCTCCCTGTCCTTGTCTGACTCTCCCAGCCTATTTATATCCATCTCTGCCTCCTCTTTCCCAGAATCCCTGTCCAGAGTCCACCGCCGGCTTCCTGTCCACCATGACCTTCTGGTGGTTCACCAGGTACCAGAACCCCCCCCCCCCCCCCCCCCCCCCCCTCTTTTACGCCGTTTTACCCCAGCTGAGCACATCGAGGACATGTACTCACTGTGACCCCCCTAGATCCGGGCTGGGCAGCCCTGGTAATAGGGGACCACGGTCCTGAAGGTTTTAGATGTTTCCCTGCTCCAGCCCACCTGATTCTAATGAAAAGATCAAGCTCTGTGCAAGCCTCATAACAACCAGGATAGAATCAGGTGTACTGGAGCTTAGAACCCTCCACAGGGGGTCTCAAACTCATTGAGGGCCAAGAGGGTGCAGGTTTTCGTGTCAATCAAGCACTACACCAGCTGATTTCACTAAGTAGAGAAACTCGTTAGTGAAATCAGCCGGTGTAGTGCTTGATTGACACGGAAACCGGCACCCTCTTGGCCCTGGATGGCACAAGTTTGAGACCCCTGATCTAAAACCTTCAGGACAGTGGCTCTCAAGGACCAGGGTTGCCTACCTCTGCGCTAGATGCATACTTATAGGAAAGACTCTGGCTACACCACTAGTAGACTAAAAGGAAAAGGACCAATCATTTGTCTTTCACAGATGTTATCCGTGGTTCTGTAACTATCTTTGAAGGTTATCGTAGTTCGTTATTGTTTCGTTGGTCATTGTTTCGTTTGTTATTGTGTCCGTGAGCGACACGTTCGATGCCAACGATTGTCGTCTCTCCTTCTCCGCCTCTCATCTCTCCGTCACCTCTTTCTCCTCTGCCGTTTCTCTCCGGCACGCCTATTGTTCTCTCTCTCTTTGTGTTCACCGACCCCCCTCTCCACCCCCCCCCCCCACCCACCTCCCATCTTAGAATGGCAATCAAAGGCTACAAGAACCCTCTGGAGGCCAAGGACTTGTGGTCGCTGAACAAGAGGGACAGCTCGGACGTGGTCGTACCTCAGCTGCTGAAGGAGTGGGAGAAGGAGCAGGCCCAGGCCCAGACCTCCAGGTAGGAGGGGAGGGGAGGGGAGGGGATGGAGGGGAGGGGAATCTCATATTGCAGAGGTAGGCGACCCTGGTCTTCTAGAGCCATGGTCCTGAAGGTTTTAGATGTTTCCCTGCTCACCTGGTTCTAATGAACGGGTCGTTATCAAGCTCTGTGGAAGCCTCCTAATGACCCGTTCGTTATAATCAGGTGTGCTGGAGCAGGGAAACATCTAAGCCCTTCAGGACTGTGGCTCTTGAGGTTCAGGGTTGCCTTCCCCTGTCATATTGGATCAAACTTTGAAGGTCCGGAGGAATGTTTCCCTCCTTCCCACGCACCTGATTCTAATGCATGTTTGTTGCCAGGATTCTTCAGAGCTAGACAACGACCCATTCATTTGAATCAGGTGTGCTGGAGCAGGGAAACATCTAAAACATGCAGGACAGTGGGCCCTGAGGGCCAGGCTTGGAGACCACCAGGCTACAGTATTGAGGAAATTAAATCACATTTGCTGTTTTAATGCCGTTTTTACAAGCTCCTGAGGTGATCCAGACCAGGTCAGACGGAATACAGAACCAGGGACCAGTTGCACAAAGCACCTTATATTCAGATTTAAAGTCAAGAGTTAAGGTTTCCTTGAAATATAATCGGTTTCACAAAACACTGTTGTTCTTCCTTAAATGTTTCTCCTTATCTTGGTCTCATACTTAAGGAATCCCATAATGCTTGTTAAGGCGTTGCACGAAAGACCTTAGCAACCAAAGTATGGAAGAAAGTTGAAAGTAGACCTCTGGATTCATCTTGGCCTCAACATTTACCTCAGTTAATGGATATTAATGAGCGTCATAATGAAGGGAAACACTGAAGGTGTTTGGTGTGACCGGCCCCAGGCTCTTCCCATTCCACACTATGCAGCACCCCCCCCCCCCCCCCCCCCCCCCCAGTGGAATCTCCTGTCTAAACACCCTCGACATCAGAGACTGGGAGTTTCTGCTGAACTTCCACCTCTCGCCCCTCGGTTACCATGGTTTCCGGGGTGGCAGCGTTTCCACCACCCGACGCTCTCGCAAATCTCTGTTTCATTTATTTTTTTAGGGGGGTGGGGGGAGGCCCTTCCGTCTCGTTGTAACCCACCCCCCCCACTCCCTCCCCTGACCCCCCCCCCCCCCCCGACCACCCCCCCTACATTCTCTCCTACCCCCACCCCCTCCGCCACCCTCAACCCTCCCCTCCCCCCCTCCTACCACCCCTTCCCGTCAATCCCCTCCCCGCTCTGCCAGCTGAGTCCAGCCATGTGTGTCTGTCTCACGCTGGGTAACTGATATCAGGTGCTGGCTCTTTGGGCTGAAGCCTCCTTTCACGGGCGCGCCCGGGAGGAACCAGTTTCGCTCTCGGGAGCGAGCAGCTCTGCCCAAGTTGTCAGACTTGACTGAACAACAGTTTTTGCCTAAGCTGGAACCCAACACTTCCATTCAAGCGCATCAGCGGACACACCCAGATGCGCATTATTCACGCTAAAGTTCCCCCAGTAAGTGAGGGAGAAGAAAGAGACAGATAATGAGGGGAAGAGTGACGGTGCCGTTGAGGCAGTTTGGAGAGAATTTCCAGTGAAAGAAACAATGGAGAGAAGAAACACCTATCGCTGAATGACCTTTGCCTTGACTGTGTCCTGGAACGTGTTGATTGGCCGCCTGAAGTGTCTGAGAGGTCGTGATTGGATACTGAACACTGGGGGATATTTCTTCGACCAGAGCACCAATCAAATTGCATCGATCCCATTTGACTATATAATTAATTCATTATCTACCGCTTATTAGTGGTGCAGCTTATTCCCATTAGGGGTTACGGGTGACTGGAGCCTATCCCAGTTACTTTGAGGCCTGAGGCAGGGTACACCCTGAACTGGGGCCAGCTAGTTGCAGGGCTATCACACAGACAGTGACAGACAACATAGAGACAACCATTCACTCTCACAGGGGCAAGTGTCCAGTTAACCTACCACATGCATGTCTTTGGACGGTGGGAGGAAGCCGGAGTGCCTGGAGAGAGCACGGGGAGGACATGCAGACTCCACCCAGAGAGATCATGGTCGGGCCCGAGATTCAAACTCATAATCTCCTTGTTGGGAGGCGAGAGCGCTAACCACACTGCCACCCTGCACCCCCCCCCCCCCCCCCCCATTTGACTATATATACATGTTGTACAGTGTATGTATATATATATATAGTTGAATATTTTAATATTATACTTTTTATTTATTTATTTATGCTGTACAGTTTAGTATATATATATTCTATAGTCAAATGGGATCTCTGTACATTTACATTTATTAATTTAGCAGACACTTTTATCCAAAGCGACTTACAAGAGAGAGCTTTTACAAAGAGCATCAGTCACTGAGCATAGCAACGTGTAATCTGATTGGTGCTCTTGTCCTGTCTTCCAGCCCTGAGGAGACAGTGACCCTGCTGTCGGAGGAGAAGAAGAAGGCTCCCAGGAAGCCCGCCTTCCTTCGCTCGCTGCTCAGGACCTTCGGACCCTACTTCCTGATTGGCTCGGCCTACAAGCTGCTGCAGGACATCATCACCTTCGTCAACCCTCAGCTCCTCAGGTAGGGGGCGGGGGCTTCGCCGGTTCTGACCACGTCCATGTCTTGACCACGCCCATGTCTTGACAAGTAAAAACCTTTGGGACCCTCGTTTGATGATTTTGTAAACATCTTTATAGGTTCAACAGAGGCGTTTTTATAGATTGATGTTTTTTGTTGGTTTCGTTGCGTTTGTCGTACCTTATTGGACGGTGTTAAGAGATGTGTGACAAGAAAGGCATGCAGAAAGAGAAAGACAGACAGAGAGACAGAGAAAAGGGGGAGTGAGAGAGAGAAAGGGGGAGAGAGAGTCAGAGAGACAGACAGACAGAGTGAGAGACAGAGAGAGAGACAGAGAGAGAAAAGGGGGAGATAGAGAGACAGAAAGAAAGAAACAAAGAGAGACAGACACAGAAATACAGAGAGACAGAGAGAAGACATGTAGCAGTGGCCTTGGTCAGACTCGAACCCGGGACGCTGCTCTCTCAGGTGAGCTAGCGGGGCGGTCCCCAGCAGAGGGTTTCATCCAGCACTACACAGAACCGCAGAGGATCAGAGGTACGTCATCCTGAGAACATTACAGCGGTCAGGGTCACGGAACAGCCAGGACGCCATGGAAACAGTTTCTACAACACCACCATGCATGTGAATCCTTCTAGAACCAGAGTTAATTGCAGCTAAAGCCATTAGAGGAGAGTACAGTCCAGAATCGTGGAACAGTACCTAGAAGCAGACTACCTGGAAGGGACATGCTGCTTCACCAACAGGACCAGACTTTTAGACTTCCGATGAAATTCGGATGAAAATAGAAATATTTGACTATGGAAATGATAGGTGGGGTGTAAACATGAGTTTACTAGCTGGGTTTGTTCAGCGTGAAGCGTAATGTCGCCGCTGTGTTTGCATGTGCCACCGTGTTCATTCGTGGGCCATTTGTTTAAGATTCAAATGTGTTTTCCCCGAACGTGTGCTTATCTTAGTCACGGGAGAGAAGATGTTTGAATGGAAAGGGTGCAGAGTGCTGGGTCTGTCGGTCTCTGCCTCATCTCTCTCTTTTTTCTCTTTTCAACTGTACCTGGCTGTTGCAAATGTTCTCCATTGCGAGACTAATAAATGATGATTTTATCTTCTCTCTTTATTCCCTCCCGCCATTTCTCTCCCCGTCTCTTTTTCTGTCCTCCTCCCCGCTCTCTCTTTATCCCTCCCTCACTCTTTCTCCCTCTCACCTTCCTCTTGCTTTCTCACTCTCTTTCTCGCTCTCTTTCTCTCCCCCTCGCTCTCCCTCCATCTGTCCCTCTCCCTTTCTCCCTCCCTCCCTCTCTCTCTCTCGCTCCCTCCTTCCATCTCTCTTTCTCCCTCCCTCTCTCTCCCTCCCTCTCTCCCTCCCTCCCTCTCTCTCTCTCTCCCTCCTTCCCTCTCTCTCTCCTCCTCCCTCTCTCTCCCTCCCTCTCTCCCCCTCCCTCCCTCTCTCCCCCTCCCTCTCTCCCTCCCCCCTCTCCTTCCAGGATGTTGATCTCGTTCACCAAGGAGAAGAACGCTCCGTACTGGTGGGGCTACGCCCTGGCCTTCCTCATGTTCTTCGTGGCGTTCCTGCAGACCCTCATCCTGCACCAGCACTTCCAGTACTGCTTTGTTACTGGCATGAGGCTCCGCACGGCCATCATAGGGGCCATCTACAGGAAGGTACACACACATGCGCACACACATAACCACGCGTGGCTTTTTACCCTATGAAGGCTGATGATAGTTTCCTAATGATACTACTAGACAATAGTTTGGTTGAGAGCTTCATTTGGTTTTGGCTGTCGTGACACAGAGACACGTACGCACACATACACACACACGCTCGTAGAAACACACACACGCACAGGCACAGACACACACCCAAACGCCTACACGGAAAGACACGCACCCACGTTGCCCCCCCCCCCCCCCCCCCCCCCCGTGTTCCCCTCCCTCTCCCCAGTCTCTGGTGATCACCAACGCTGCCAAGCGCTCCTCCACGGTGGGGGAGATCGTCAACCTCATGTCTGTGGACGCCCAGAGGTTCATGGACCTCACCACCTTCCTCAACATGCTGTGGTCCGCCCCCCTGCAGATCGTCCTGGCTCTCTACTTCCTGTGGCAGGTGGGTGTGGCCACGCTTCATAAAATAAAAATAAATCCAATTGGTCGAGCCATCCACCTTCCTCCGGTTGTGATTGGCTGTGTGTGGCCCTGAGGCCCTGAGACAGACATTAATGGTTGATTACTTCAGATTCAGATTACTTTATTGATCCCGAGAGAAACTCCTTTGTATCAACGGCACACAGTCTCCCTTTCCGCGTTGATTGAACGTGTCTCATGGGGTAGAGACGATGTTAGTCTGGTGTTTTGACGAGCCACGTCGTGCTGAGGTTGATCTGGGTGTGTGTTTTTTGCGTGTGTGTCGCAGAACCTCGGCCCGTCCGTGCTAGCCGGCGTAGCCGTGATGGTGCTTCTGATCCCCTTAAACGCTGCCATCGCTGTGAAGACCAGAGCCTTTCAGGTAGAACACCAGAACACACACACACACAACTCCAAACACATGCATACCAAACACACACACAAACGCAACCGAACACCAGAACACACACACACACACAACTCCAAACACATGCATACCAAACACACACACAAACGCAACCGAACACCAGAACACACACACACACACAACTCCAAACACATGCATACCAAACACACACACAAACGCAACCGAACACCAGAACACACACACACACAACTCCAAACACATGCATACCAAACACACACACAAACGCAACCGAACACCAGAACACACACACACACACAACTCCAAACACATGCATACCAAACACACACACAAACGCAACCGAACACCAGAACACACACACACCCACAACTCCAAACACATGCATACCAAACACACACACAAACGCAACCGAACACCAGAACACACACACACACACACACAACTCCAAACACATGCATACCAAACACACACACAAACGCAAACGTACACTGAGCACACACACACACACACCTAGTCTATCTAGATGTACCGAATGTCACGGCGAGTTGTAGAAACATCATGCTGAGCTGCTACACACCTCTGAGAGCAACGCAACAGCAGCTGCCTCCTCCTGAAGAACAGACACCTGGAGATGAACCCACCAGCTCCCTCCCCTCAGAAGATAAAAAAAACACACAAGACGTTATCTGATATTGCAGGATTCACGAGCTTGTTTTCCTTCAAAGTTGCGCTGCTAGCGTGTGAAGATAAAACCTGAACGGTTTCCTTTTTACCTCGTGTTGCGTTGTGACTTGTGCAAACTTTTCGCCGCTGTTCTCTGTGGTGTGCGCTTTGAAGTGCGTGGTGTCTTCTCCTTCGGAACGTTTTGAGACATGTTTATAAAGCAGGATATTTTTTTAAATGTGAATAACAGACACAGATATAGTCCTGTAAGTCAACTGAATCCAGTTTTTTTAATCCACTATCGTTTTTGTTGTTGATTATTCTAACTTCAACTATTGCATTGCGCTCTCTTCTCTTCCTCTTTTTTTTCTCTTCCTCTCTATCTCTCTCTCTGCCTCCCTCTCTCTTTCCCTCCATCCCTCTCCCTTGCTCACTCGCTCGCTCCCCCCTCTCTATCTCTCTTGCTCGCCCTCTCTCTCTCTTCCCCTCCATCCCTCTCTCCCTCCCTCCCTCCCTCCCTCCCTCACTCACTCTCTCTTGCTCGCTCCCCCCTCTCTCTCTCTTTCCCTCCATCCCTCCCCCAGGTGGAGCAGATGCAGTACAAGGACTCGCGCATTAAGCTGATGAACGAGATCCTGAACGGGATCAAGGTGCTGAAGCTGTACGCCTGGGAGAACTCCTTCAAAGACAAGGTCCTGGCCATCCGCCAGAAGGAGCTTATGGTCCTGAAGAAGACGGCCTACCTGGGCGCCCTGTCCACCATGGCCTGGACCAGCGCCCCCTTCCTGGTACAAACACAGACACAGCACGCCCTCCATACATGACAGCCTCAGTGTTGCTAGGGGGGTGGGGTCAGATGGCTCAGTGGGGTCAGATGGCTCAACGGTCAAGGCGTTGGCCTCATGATCGGAAGGTTGTGAGATCGAGCCCCGGCTGTGGCTATATGATGTTGTGTCCTTGGGCAAGGTACTTCACCCTACTTGCCTCAAAATGTCCCTGTACTTACTGTAAGTCGCTTTGGATAAAAGCGTCTGTTAAATGTAAAATGTAAATGTAGGAAGAGACGTGAGGAAGACAGTTTAAAAACCCCGCGCTGTTTTCCAGGAAGCGACACAGGAAGGCAGTTGAGATCGATTCTGTTACTAGGACATGACACAGGAAGACGTTTTAGGCCAACTTTATTAGATAAGATTAGAATAGATTTCACTTTACTGTCATTACACAGGTACAAGTACAGGGTAACGAAATGCAGTTAGCATCCACCAGAAGTGCAAAACAGTTATTACAACATAATATAACAGTATATACTCAGAATATACACAGTATGTACAGTATAATCAGAATATACAGAGTATATACAGGTGTTAAAGTGTTTATTGCTAGTAAGTGAAAATTACGGCGGTTTTATGTCGCCGTTGTGGACAGCCACTGAAAAGGGTTGTTTTGTGTGTATGAGGAAAAAATGTCAGGGAGAATTAAAAAAATTAAGTACGTAATATCAGTCATTAAAAAAGAGAGCGCCGCGCAAAGTTAATATTCATCCACCTAGAAGAGATATTGCCAAGACATGAATTCAAACATCAGGAGGCTGTTGAGTAGGGAGAGTGAGTCATTTTTAAGTACCGGTCGGAGAGACGGCAGGAGAGATACACGAGTTTCTCCCGAATCTGTTCCCAACGCTGGCTCCCCGATGGCCCCTGTTCAGGTTGCCTTGACAACGTTTGCGGTGTACGTGACGGTCGACGAGAACAACATTCTGGACGCGGAGAAGGCCTTCGTGTCTCTGTCTCTCTTCAACATCCTCCGCTTTCCCCTCAACATGCTGCCTCAGGTCATCAGCAGCCTGGTGCAGGTAGACGCTCAACCCTCCTCCCTCTCTCACCCCTTCTCTTCCTCTCTCACCCCTTTTCTGTTCTCCTCCTCCGTCTGTCACCCCTTTCTGCCTCTCCTCCTTCCTCTCTCACCCCTTTTATTTTCTCCTCCTCCTTCTGTCACCCCTTTCTACCTCTCCTCCCTCTCTCCCTCCTATTTTGTTATCCTCCTCCCTCTCTCACCCCTTTCCCTCCTCTCCTTCTCTCACCCCTGTTCCTCCTCTCCTCCTCCCTCTCTCACCCCTTTCCCTCCTCTCCTTCTCTCACCCCTGTTCCTCCTCTCCTCCTCCCTTCTTACCCCTCTCCCTCATCTCCTCCCTCTGGCTTTCCCTATTTCGCAATCATGATGAGAACATCTCTTTCTTGTATAAACAGGAGCTTGCAGACCAAATGCTCTGGTAAAAATAACATTGACATTACTTTGTGCATTTGTGTGTGTTCATTGTGTGTGTGTGTGCGTTGGGGGGCTCCAGGCTAGCGTGTCTCTGAAGCGCATCCAGGATTTCCTGAGTCATGATGAGCTGGACCCAGAGTCTGTGGACAGAACCAACATCGCTTCAGGTAAAACCATGTGTGCCTCTCCAACACACACACTCACACACACACACACACTCACACACACACACACACACACACTCACACACACACTCGCTGCTGCGTCTCGCCTGGCAGGTTTCTACTTGTTCGCTGGAGAAGAGAAAGGACCTGGGTTCACTGAGCGGTAGAGAGCTTTTCGGTCCAGTCATGCTGACTGTTTCCATGCCGGCACTTTGAAAAGGTGTTTCTTTGTATGACTGCTGCTGCCAGTTATTTTAGTCCTGCAGGCTGCACTGCAGTTCATTGGGATGTTTGTTTGTCATAATTGAATCCATTAGCCTGTGAGTCAGCTATTCGTGAAAGGCCCTTTTCTCAGAGTCACACAATGACACAGTCGGTCATCGACCTGCAAAGCAACTCTCAAACTCGTTTTGAAAAGAGAAACGCTTCTTCATGCTGACCCGCTCTGGTTGCTGTGCGTGATGATGGGACGTTCCGGTGTGTTCTCTTCCAGACTGTGCCGTCACCGTGGTCCACGGCAAGTTCACCTGGGCCAGAGAGGACCCCCCTGTCCTGCACAGGTACGCCCTGCAGCCATTCCAGCTGCGCTGTGTCTGTCTGTGACTGGTGACGCAGATGAATGAGTGAATGAACCGTGTGGCCTTATGAACATGCGAATGCGTCTGTGTTTCTCTGATGTCAACCTTATGAATGAGTGAACGTGTGTGTGTTTCTGTAGTATCGACCTTATGAACGAGTGAATGTGTGTGTGTTTCTCTAATAACAGGCTTATGAATGAGTGAATGTGTGTGTTTCTGTATTATCGACTGCATGAATGAGGGAATGCGTGTATGTTTCTCCAGTATCGACCTTATGAATGAGTGAATGCGCATGTTTCTCTAATAACAACCTTATTACATTACATTTTACATTTACATTTATTCATTTAGCAGACGCTTTTAGCCAAAGCGACTTACAAGAGAGAGCTTTTACAAAGAGCATTGGTCACTGAGCATAGCAACGTAGGACCTTATGAATGAGTGAATGCGTGTGTGTTTCTCTAATAATGACAATATGAATGAGTGAACGTGTGTGTTTCTCTGATAACGACCATATGAATGAGTGAATGCGCATGTCTTTCTCCAGTATCGACCTTATGAATAAGTGAATGTGCGTGTTTCTCCAGTATCCACCTTATGAATGACTGAATGTGTGTGTTTCTGTAGTCATTCTGTTATGAATGAGTGAATGTGTGTGTGTTTCTCCAGTATCGACCTTATGAATAAGTGAATGTGCGTGTTTCTCCAGTATCAACCTTATGAATGACTGAATGTGTGTGTTTCTGTAGTGTTGACCTTATGAATGAGTGAATGCGTGTGTGTTTCTCCAGTATCGACCTTATGAGTGACTGAATGTGCGTGTTTCTCCAGTATCCACCTTATGAATGACTGAATGTGTGTGTTTCTGTAGTCATTCTGTTATGAATGAGTGAATGCGTGTGTGTTTCTCCAGTATCGACCTTATGAATAAGTGAATGTGCGTGTTTCTCCAGTATCGACCTTATGAATCACTGAATGTGTGTGTTTCTGTAGTGTCGACCTTATGTATGAGTGAATGCGTGTGTGTTTCTCCAGTATCGACCTTATGAATGACTGAAAGTGTGTGTTTCTGTAGCGTCGACCGTATGAATGAGTGAATGCGTGTGTGTTTCTCCAGCATCGACCTTATGAATGAGTGAATGTGTGTGTTTCTGTAGTCATTCTGTTATGAATGAGTGAATGTGTGTGCGTCCGCAGCATCAGCCTGATGGTGCCGCAGGGCTCTCTGCTGGCTGTGGTGGGTCATGTGGGCTGTGGGAAGTCCTCGCTGATCTCCGCTCTGCTGGGGGAGATGGAGAAGCTGGATGGAGAGATCGCTATACGGGTACGTTTGCTTGGAAATCGACTTGTGTGCATTTTGTTTTCGTGCCTTTCATCTGTCGGGTAGCTCGAGGCGGAACGTTCTGGCATCGTTCTCCTTTTCCTGTTTGCCTTTCTTCTCCTCTCTCTACCTCTTCTCCTCTCCTCCTCCTCTGATTTCTCCATCTGTTCACCTCCTCTGCTCACTTCTTCTGTTACCCTCCTCCCCTCCACTCCCCCCTGCATCCTCCCATCCTTCCCCTATCCCATCCTCGTCCACCTTCCCTCCATTCTCTCCTCTTCCTCCTCTCCCATCCCGTCCTCTCCCCTCCCATCCTCCTCTTCTACCGTCCTGCCCCTCCTTCCCTGCTCCTCTCCCCCTCCTCCTCTCCTCCAGGGCTCCGTGGCTTACGTACCCCAGCAAGCCTGGATCCAGAACGCCACGCTGAGAGACAACATCCTGTTTGGGAAGCCCTTCAACGAGTCCAAGTACCGCTGCATCCTGGACGCCTGTGCCCTGACCCCTGACCTGGAAGTGCTTCCTGGAGGGGACCAGACAGAGATTGGGGAGAAGGTAGGCCCTTGCCTAAACTCCCCCCCTCTGGTTTTCATGCCACTCATGTTTCCTCTACAGGTGACAACATGTAGTGCTGTACTGACTGTGTGTGTCTTTGCTTACTTCTCCCTCCCTCCCTCCATCCATCCCTCCCTCCCTCCCTCCCTCCAGGGTATAAACCTGTCCGGGGGGCAGAGACAGCGGGTGAGCATCGCCCGAGCTCTGTACAGCGAAGCGGACGTCTACCTGCTGGACGACCCCCTGTCCGCCGTCGACGCCCACGTGGCCAAGCACATCTTCGACAAGGTCATGGGCCCCGAGGGGGCGCTCAAGGACAAGGTGAGACGTCTTCCCCCCCCCCTTCTGAAGGTAGGACGTATCACCCTCCAGCGCAGGGGTCTCCAATTCTGGTCCTCAAGGGCCGCTGTCCTGAAGGTCTTAGATGTTTCCCTGCTCCAGCACACCTCCACAGAGCTTGATAATGATGCTTCATTAGAATCAGGTGTGCTGGAGCAGGAAAACATCTAAAACCTTCAGGACAGCGGCCCTCGAGGACCAGGATTGGAGACACCTGCTCCAGCATCTCCAGCAACCTGCTGCGGTTTCGCCCCCCCCCCCCGGTCACACGCTCACGCACACACCCTTTCTCTCTCTCTCTCTCCCACGCTCGCACACACGCACGTTACACGGGCCGCTCGTGCGCTCGGCAGGCTTGTCGAGACCTGCAGCAGGAGTTCAGACCAGTCGTGAGGAAGTTGTAACTCCTTATCTGGTTTATGGTTTCTTTACTGCTACGCGATGGATCGTGTTTATGACTCAAAGGTAACCCTAAAGGCTGATACTGAGCGTTAACAGGCTCTCAGGTCGATGCGGGGAGGTGGTCGGGTGGTCGGAGCGAGGGAAGGCTCGCGGAGATTCTTGCGGATCACACTTCAGGCTGTACGTGTTTGCGAATGAGCGTGCGCGAGCAGACAAGCGATCTGTACCCGAAAGAGCGAGCGAGAGGGAGAGAGGGTCTGAAAGCTGGGAAGTCAGGTGGCTCAGCGGTTCAGGCGTTGGGCTCGCGATCGGAAGGTTGCGGGTTCGATTCCCGGCTGTGGCTACATTACGTTGCGTCCTTGGGCAAGGCACTTCACCCTACTTACCTCAGGGGGGTAATGTCCCTGTACTTGCTGTAAGTCGCTCTGGATGAGAGCGTCTGCTGAATGACTAAATGTAAAGCCCAGGTCCTGGGTGCGAGGTCACGTCTCTTTAGGGAGTCTTTGTCCGCACGCATCCAACCAAACAAGGTGTGTGTTCCGCTGTTCGTTTCCCTCCAGACGCGGATCCTGGTGACGCACGGCATCAGCTTCCTGCCGCAGGTGGACAACATCATGGTGCTGGTGGACGGCCGCGTGTCGGAGATGGGCTCCTACCAGGCGCTGCTCAAGGAGAACGGCGCCTTCGCCGAGTTCCTGCGCAACTACTCCCTCGATGACATCATCGAGGAGGAGGAGGCCACCGGTGCGTGTGTGGGGGGGGGGGGGGCTAGAATGTGTGTGTGTATGTGGGGGGGGAGGGGTATAGTGTTTGCGTGCGTGTGTGTGTGTGGGGGGGGGGGTGCTAGAATGTGTGTGTGTATGTGGGGGGGGGGGGGGTATAATGTGTCTGTGTGTGAGGGGGAATAATGTGTGTGTGTGAGGGGGTATAATGCGCGCGTGTGTGTGAGGGGGTATTGTGTGTGTGTGTGTAGGTTGCGGGGTATAATGTGTGTGGTTGTTGAGTGTGTGTGTGTTTGTGTGTGTGTGTGTGTAAAACAAGGCTGCCCAGCATTAGCTCAGACACAAAAACCTTCTAATGTTTTGATGATTGAACAGAGATTGCCATTCTCAAACCGTTTCATCTTTTCCACGTCATCATCCCCACAGAGATCTTGATTGATGAGGAGGAGTTCCCCGACGACGCCCTTAGCATCCACACGGACATGGTGGACAACGAGCCGGTGGTGAACGAAGCGAAGAGGAAGTTCATAAGGTACGCGCCGAAGCTGAACCCTGACCCCTGCACGACCCCCTGACCCCCTCTCCCCACGATCCGCCTCACCTCTGGTCCCTAGCTCGACCGCTGACCCCCCCCCTCTTCTCTCTCTCTTTCCCTCCCTCCCTCTCTCTCGCTCCCTCCCCCTCTCTCTCTCTCTCTCTCTCTCTCCCTCTCCCTCACCTCTGTTTCTCTCTCTCTTTCTCTCTCCCTCTCTCCCTCTCTCTCTCTCTCTCTTTCCCTCCCTCTCCTTGACCTCGGACCCCCACCCCCCCGCAGACAGATCAGCATCCTCTCGTCGGACATGATGGAGAACCCCAAGACTCGCTCGGTGCGGAAGCGGCTGTGCAGCGAGCGGAAACATCCGGAGCCCCCGCCGGAGAAGGCGGCGCCGTCCAACCAGAAGCTGATCCAGGCGGAGACCGCCGAGACGGGCCGGGTAAGTGGGAGGGGCCTCCGGCGGCCGGCTGGGGACGCGCGCCTGGTCGTCCCCGGCAGCCGTCGCCGTGCCAACCGCAACTTTTTGATCGCAGGTTTATTTTTGGCACACAAAGAAACTTAATTTTGATTATTCCCCATTTTTGCACACAAAGAAACTGAATTTTGATTATTCATTCGCCATTTCTCTGCCCCTCATCTCACCCCTCTCTCCCCCTGCTCCTCCCCCTCCCCAGGTGAAGATGAAGGTGTTCCTGGAGTACGCCCGGGCCGTGGGGCCCCTCCTCTCCGTCTTCATCTGCTTCCTGTACTGCGCCCAGAACGCCGCCGCCATCGGCGCCAACATCTGGCTGAGCCAGTGGACCAATGACGCGGCTCTGAACGACACGCAGGCCAACGTGCCCATGAGGGTGGGGGTGTACGCCGCGCTGGGCATCACGCAGGGTGAGAGACGGCAGACGCTCCTCCGATCGATCCCCTTTAGATCCGGTGGATCCCTCAGGTCTAGTAATGTGAGGCAGGAGACGCTTTAAGCCCTGAGGCGGGGGGGGAAATAGTTTAATTATTTTGCATTCAAATCGAATGAGTCATCGCCTAGAAATATGTATTGAAAAGATAATTGGATGTTAATTCAACGCCGCACATCTCAGAATGAATCACTGTGAGGTTCTGTATGTTTTCCAGTGAATGGCGCGCTAACTTTCCCACAGTCTTGTCTGGTTTTTGTGTAGTTCACATCCAGCAGTCTTCTTTTGACGACACAAAATCCCCCAAAACTCCACCACTCCTCTCGGTTTCAACTCCCCATCTTCTCTCTTTTACCTCCACACTCCTCCTCTCTCTCCCCTCTCCTTGCCCCTACTTCCCCACTCTCTCCTTTCTCCTCTTTCTCCTCCTCCTCTTCCTCCTCCCTCCTCTCTCCTCCTCCCTCTCCTCCTCTCTCCTCCTCCCTCTCCTCCCCTCTCCACTCTCTCCTCCCCTCCCCCCCTCTCTCCTCCTCTCTCCTCCCCTCCCCCTCCTCTCTCCCCTCTCTCCACCTCTCTCCTCCCCCCCTCCTCCCCCCCTCTCTCCACCTATCTCCTCCCCCTCCCCCTCTCTCCACCTCTCTCCTCCCCCCTCCTCCCCCCCTCTCTCCACCTATCTCCTCCCCCTCCTCCTCTCTCCCCTCTTTCTCCCCCTCCACCTCTCCCACTCCCCCCTCAATCAACCTCTATCCACCTCTCTCCTCCCCCTCACAGGCATCCTGGTCATGATCTCTTCCTTTACTCTGGCCATTGGGAACATCGGGGCGGCGAGGCGGCTCCACTTCGCCCTGCTCGACAACAAATTTCACACGCCCCAGTCTTTCTTTGACACCACCCCCTTAGGGCGCGTCATCAACCGCTTCTCCAAGGACATCTACGTGATCGACGAGGCGCTGCCCTCCACCGTGCTCATGTTCCTGGGCAGCCTGTTCTCCTCCGTGTCCACCATGATTGTTATTGTTTCCAGCACGCCCGTGTTCGCCGTGGTCATCGCCCCCCTGGCGTTCATATACGTCTTTGTGCAGGTACTGCAGCAGCCCGGGTGGGGGATGTCCGAGGATGCCAAATAATGCCTGTTTCCCCCCCCCCCACTCTCTTTCTTTACCACCTAATATGGTGTCTTATTCCTGTTCCTGATACGGCATGCTGCGTCCCTATTGGTGGAGCTTTCGCGACTTCTGAACTTGTCGGCTTTCGATTGGCCCTCCCCCTCAGTTTTTTGCGTTTGTGACTGCTTATATTTGTGTACTTCCTCCCTCCCTCCCTCTCTCTTTCCTAACCATGCATACTTTTTCTGTCCCCGCCCCTAGCCTTCACTTCCTGTTCTGCCTGTGGCTGCTGACCCACTGGCACCAACACACACCTTCTTACACAAACACACACACACACACACACACTCCTGCACGGGTTGAGCAAACACAGTGATGAAAGAAACTGCGATTCAGTTTATAATCTGTTTACCCTGGTCCTCTATGGGGTCATCTGAACACCCTGGTCACAACATGCAGTCTTTTGAAGGAACCCGAGATTGTCTTTCAGAGGGGGAATGGAGCTATCCCAGAGTTTGCAGGGTTGAGGGTAGGGTCCTGTTCATTTCCGTTGGATCGTAGCTACCGACTCTCCTGGATTCGATTGGTTCCGCAGCGTGCGCAGCCAATCAAATGTGTGTATCTCACGGCCAATGCGGGAAAGTTGTATTCATTGCGGTCAACATCCAATTGTTGAGTAATAGGAGAAACAGAGGTCAGTAAATAGCAAACAATGACTACAGCAACAGGACGGTGCAGCTGTAGGTTTTTGTTGGTATCTTACTGCCCCCTGGTGGTGAACCGGTGTGAGAGCAGCTAATTGATGAGCACTAATGGTCCGGTCACAATATTTCGGGTGGTTTTAACCTATTTTCTTAAAAACAAGATCATTCGATGTACTGTGGTTGTTCCCCCCCCCTCCCCCCACAGGACTTTTCATTGAACATTGTTCCTGAATATTAATGTATCTGACTGTGTGACTGTGATAGAGAGAGAGAGAGAGAGAGCACTTCTCACTTGCCTAATCCAACCTTCCAACGTTCTTCCTAATGACCTAATCCATGGAAACCGTCATTCTACTCCATTCATCCAACCATCCATCCATTTTCTTCCCCTTATCCGGTACTCCGTATCACGGACCAAGGCAACAGAAATGACCGGACATAAGAGCGAATAGAAATAGAAAAGAGAGAGAGGGAGTGAGAGAGAGAGAGAGAGAGAGAGAGAGGGAGAGGGGCGATAAAAGGTGCAGACTAGAGAGAAAGAGAGAGAAAAGGGGGGGGGGGAATCGCTTTCGAATTAACCCGGGGCTGTCGTTGTCACCTGTGCCCTTCCCCAGGTGTGCTGTTGCTGGGCAACTGCCTGCTGTGTCGGGCCTACGGCATGCTGCGCACGGCCAAGCTCATGCACGTCCTCATGCTGCGGGGGGTCCTGCGAGCTCCGCAGGCCTTCTTCGAAAGCACCCCCACCGGGCGGCTCCTAAACCGCTTCGGCAAAGACGTGGACACTATAGACACCTACATCCCTGACAATATTGACATATGGATGCGGACTTTTTGGTACACAGTGAATGTGCTCCTCGTTTGCTCTGCCCTCACCCCCATGTTCCTCATAGTCATAGCCCCGTTAATGCTGTTCTATTGGTGGGTCCAGGTAAATCAGAAACTCCTCTGCTATATTCACAGTTTAGCCCGCAGCATGCTGTCTGATAGACTGTGGCTGTTGTTGTTGTTGTCGCTGGTAGATTTTTTCCGTCGTCGCGTAGACCGGCTGGTTCCCAACCCTGGGGTCCTCCTCAGGGGACACCGGTCCCGCACGTTCTAGATCAGGGGTGTCCAATCCTGGTCCTCGAGGGTCGCTGTCCTGAAGTTTCTAGATGTTTCCCTGCTCCAGCACACCTGATTCTAATGAAGCGTCGTTGTCGAGCTCTGCGGAGGTGTGCTGGAGCAGGGAAACATCTAGAAACCGTCCGGACAGCGGTCCTCGAGGACTGTTCTAGATGTTTCCCCTGCTCCAGATTCAGGTCGTCATCCCGTTCTGTGGAAAAGCCTGCTTGTGACCCGTTCATTTTAATCAAGGGGGGGGTTTTGGAGGAGGGAAACTTCTAGAACATGCAGGACAGGTGTTCCCTGAGGACCAGGGCTGGGAAGCACTGGAGTAGACTGGATAGTCTGTCCCAGTGTTGTAGTGGCAACGTGGTTTGGTTACCGTGTTGCTGTAGTTTAGCCTAACGAGTGCCTAACTGTGTGTTTTAATACTGCTGTGTATCAAGGCTTTTTTAGGGGGGTAGTGGGGGGTTAGTGGGGAACGGCTGTTCTCGTTTACAGTACCACCTGTAGGTTAACGTGGAACCAATTTGAGGGGTTTCGATGTGAAATATGTCCATTTGGGTCTGTAGGCTAAATTGTGATCTGGAGGTAAAAAGAAAAAGTATGGTATCATGTTGCCTGGTGGTCGCTAGGGCGCAGCCGTTCTTAGCTGTGGTTTTTCAGTGTGTGTGTGCGTGTGTGCGCGCGCGCATGGGCATTGTTAAAGCTCCATGGTTACCTTAAGCTTGATTTATCTTATTTCCGACAAGTCACTTATCATAATCAGTGCGAATCTTACTCTCACCCATCATTAATGCGTGTCTATTAACGACTTCAAGCTAACCGTTCCTGTGGAATCCTGATCAAAGTGGCTTTAACTGGCTCACTAAGAACACTTCAGTCTCACGTCGTGAGCACATAGCACAAGGTGCGGCCTGATCATGTGATGCGTGATCATGTTAAAGTCAAAGAAAAAAGTTGGGATGCCAACCCGCAACGTAACTGCTCACAACATTTGAAGTTTTATTCAAAAACGATTCGAATGAGCTACACTTTCACCCATACCAACAAGCAATGCAGTACACTGTACAGAACGGGTCAGGAATCAAAGAACGGTCCGTAATTATCAGAGACAGCGCCAAATAACCACGTCTCAGCTATAACAGCCATGGTGAACGGTCATATCTACTACTGCGGTTGCAACACTAGCATGTCAAGCTCTAACCCCCTGCTACTAACCACGAGGTCACACCTCTAAAGCTCTTGTCTGCCTGCACCGCTCTCTGTCTCTGGCACAATGGCACCATCTCTCTGCATGGCTGGAGCTTCCGACCTCCTCTTGTGCGTCTCTCTAACACGGATAAGCAATAGAACAAGAGACTGGGGGTGGCCTGGGGGATGATCTTACCTGATCTTACTAAATGTCATTTGGGGAACAGTAGAACCACTCCCTACAACATTTGGACAGCATCGTAGACTTTTAGCCAACAGTAATGAACCTTGTTATGTGTATATATTATCTTATGATTTATATATTGTGCCTATTTTTTTTTTTACACCTATTTGATTGAATAGATTTGATTTAATTTGCTGCTAATTAAAAAGTGGTATTGGGGTCGGGGTCTTACAAAGACATCAGCAGGACTTTAATAGTGTAAATCCAGCGTGCAAAGAAATATAATAACATTTTGACATGATAAATGAAATACCTTTGGAAACGACCTTATCTATACCCTTAATAAGCTATTGATTCAATACCTTACCAATACCAATAAATTTTTATTAAATACCTATTTATACAAGACCTTACTTGCACCACATGTTGAATTGATAGATACAATTCTGTTTGGTAAAGAAAAAGTAGGGGGGGGGGGAGGGGCATGGGTAACCCATGCTCCGCCCACCGACCTGCAGATGTCTTGACTTCCGACCTCACCGCAGCGCACGTTCCGGCGCGCACGTGTGTGTGAGTGTGTGTGTGCGCGCACGCTTCGCAGTAGCTGTCTCAAAGTGCTCAAATTGCCAGCGCAGGCGTGTCGTAGTCATGGTAACCTCCCCCCCCCCCTGCACCCAGAGGTTCTACGTTGCCACGTCGCGGCAGCTGAAGCGGCTGGAGTCGATCAGCCGCTCCCCCATCTACTCCCACTTCTCGGAGACCGTCACCGGCACCAGCGTGGTCAGGGCCTACGGGCGGCTCGACGCCTTCGTCACCCTGAGCAACGCCAAGGTGGACGAAAACCAGAAGAGCTACTACCCGGGGATAGTGGCCAACAGGTAGGGGAGGGAAGGGGCGGGGGGGGGGGGGGGGGGGGGGGGGGGGGGGGTTGTGTGGTTGCGTTTGTGTGGGTGGGTGTGTGGTAACCTACCGTGGTAAAAGCCCACCAACTTGAAGTATTGAGAACTAACCTGGTTCTGGTTTGGAGAGTGTGTGTGTGGAATGATGGATGTTTTGAAACCCAGCAACCTTATGACTGGAATAGCGTGCTTGTGTGTGTGTGTAATGATGTACGGTGCTGTTGTCGTCCGCAGGTGGCTGGGAGTTCGTATCGAGTTCATCGGGAACTGCATCGTCCTGTTCGCTGCTCTGTTTGCCGTCATCGGGAAGGAGAAGTTGAACCCGGGACTTGTCGGCCTTTCTGTGTCCTACGCTCTGCTGGTACGCTAAAGCTGTCCTGTGCCAGACAGCCTGTCTGTTTGTCTGACTGGCACTGTGTGTGTGTCTATCTGATCAGGTGTGCGTCTGACTAGCTGTGTGGTGTATCTGACAGCGCGCGCTTGTGTGTGGGTCTATCTGACAGTGTGTGTGTGTGTGTGTGTGTGTGTGTGGGGCGTCTGTCGGTCTATCTGACAGTGTGTGTGGGTGGGGGGGTCTTTGTCGGTCTATCTGACCGTGTGTATGTGTGTGGGTGGGGGGGGTCTTTGTCGGTCTATCTGACAGTGTGTGTGTGTGTGTGGGTGGGGGGGTCTTTGTCGGTCTATCTGACCGTGTGTATGTGTGTGGGTGGGGGGGGTCTTTGTCGGTCTATCTGACAGTGTGTGTGTGTGTGTGGGTGGGGGGGTCTTTGTCGGTCTATCTGACAGTGTTTATGTGTGTGTGTGGGTGGGTGGGGCGTCTTTGTCAGTCTATCTGACGGTGTTTGTGTGTGTGTGGGTGGGGTGTCTTTGTCGATCTATCTGACAGTGTGTATGTGTGTGTGTGTGGGTGGGTGGGGCGTCTTTGCCGGTCTATCTGACAGTGTGTGTGTGTGTGTGGGTGGGGGGGTCTGTGTGGGTCTATCTGGCAGTGTGTGTGTGGGTGGGACGTCTTTGTCGGTCTATCTGACTGTGTATGTGTGTGTGTGTGTGTGGGAGGGGTGTCTGTGTGGGTCTATCTGACAGTGTGTGTGTGTGTGTGTGTGTGGGAGGGGGGTCTCTTTGGGTCTATCTGACAGTGTGTGTGTGCGCCTGACCCTGCGTCTGTGTCCTGTGTCTTACCATCTGTGTGTTTCTGCAGGTGACCATGTCTCTGAACTGGCTGGTGAGGATGACCTCTGACCTGGAGAGCAACATTGTGGCTGTGGAGAGGGTCAAGGAGTACGCAGAGACCCAGACCGAGGTACGGTGTGTGTGTGGGTGTGTATCCAGTGTGACTGTGTATGTGTGTGTGTGCATAAGTGTGTGCCTGTGTGTGTGTGTGTGGCAGTTTATATGTGTGTATGCCTGTGTGTGTGTGTATGACCGTGTATCCGTGTGTGAGTGTGTATGTGCATGTGTGTGCCTGTGTGTTTGTGGCTGTGTATCTGTGTGCGGGTGTTTATCTGTGTGTGTGCGTGTGTATGGCTGTGTATCTGTGTGTGGGTGTCTATCTGTGTTTGTGGCTGCGTGTGTGTGTGTGGCTATTCACCTGGACATCAGACCCTCTGGGTCCCAGGAATAGGCGGTTATCGGTTTGATCTACTTTGCATTTAAAAGAGGAACATTGTTTTTCGTCTCCCACGCCAAGACCACAAGCTGTTAAAAAGGCAGGAATTTACATCCATTCCTCTGGCCGTGAGTTAGCCAGGTCACATTCCTGATCCCAGCTATACAAGACTGTTAAACCACAAGCAAATCGCTAACTTGGCTCGCCACCTTCCTCTGTTTCAGATTATGATACTGTACACATGAGCTTCGTTGTTTTATTGCACTCTCAAACTATACTGCCCCTCTGTGCACTGTTCGGTTTATAGCTCGGTTGTGTGTGTGTGTGTGTGTGTGTTTTTGCGCGTGCGCACGTGTGTTTGTGCGCGAGATTGTTTGTTCGCGCATACCCATGTTTACGCTGAGTTGTATTGTTAGAACACCATGTACTGTTCAGACCCTTACGCACATTCTCACACACACACACACATCAAAACACACACACATCAAAACACAAACAACATCCATCATAGAGAGTAGTTGTCTCTTGGTCATGGCTGCATCTCTGTGTCCCTAGGCACCCTGGGAGATCGAGGACAAGAAGCCCCCGTCTGATTGGCCGCCCCACGGGAACGTGGAGTTCCGGGACTACAGCGTGAGGTATCGGGAGGGGCTGGACCTGGTGCTGAAGAACCTGAGCCTCAGTGTGAAGGGAGGGGAGAAGGTGAGCTGGCACGGTCCCCTGTGGTCCCTCACTCCTGGAGGTGTGATGGGGCTGGGTTACTGTAGCACAGTGGTTCCCAACCCTGGTTCCCAAGAGCCACAGTCCTGAATGTCTTAGATGTTTCCCTGCTCAAGCACACCTGATTCTAATGACTGGGTCGTTATCAAGCTCTGCGGAAGCCTCATAATTAGAATCAGGTGTGCAGACATCTAAAACATTCAGGACTTCAAGGACCAGGGTTGGGGACCACTGCTGTAGCAGAAACACTCACCTGTTAGACGAAATACAGAGCTGTATTCTGGGAAAAGATTCCTGACCATGATCTTACTGTGTACTGTATAGTGCATGCTCTTATGTGTTTACCTGTTTGTGTGTGTGTGTCTGTCTGTGTTGTTCAGATTGGCATTGTGGGCCGTACAGGGGCTGGGAAGTCCTCTATGACCCTGTGTTTGTTTCGACTGCTGGAGGCAGCCGGTGGCGAGATCAGCATCGACGGAGTCAAGATCTCTGACATCGGACTCCACGACCTGAGGTCCAAGCTCACCATTATACCGCAGGTACACGCTCACCAACAAAGACACCGACAACATATGCCAATACTAAAACACACGCTCATATATGTACACACACACTTGCACGTACACTCAGAATACATGAAATGACAAATACATTACATTCACATGTATTCATTTAGCAGACGCTTTTTTACAAAGCGACTTACAAGAGAGAGCTTTACAAAAGAGCAATGGTCACTGAGCATAGCAACGTGATAGACCCCAAACATAGCAGGCTTATAGATTATGAAACATACATCGTGAGAACCAATAAGTGCCAAGGGAAGAGCTTACAAGAGCTTTTAGCCGAACAAATTACAATTTTAAGCTGAGTCACTGATGGACAGTAGTCTACCTAAGGGATGCGAACAATAAAGCAGACAGACAGACAGTCAGGTTGACAGAAAGGCTGACAGACAGACAGGCTGACAGGCTGACAGACAGGCTGACAGACAGACAGACTGACAGACAGACAGACTGACAGACCGGCAGACTGACAGACCGGCAGACTGACAGACTGACAGAAAGGCTGACAGACTGACAGACAGACTGACAGACCAGCAGACTGACAGACTGACAGAAAGGCTGACAGACAGACAGACTGACAGACTGACAGACAGGCTGACAGACAGACTGACAGACTGACAGAAAGGCAGACAGGCTGACAGTCTCTGATGTCCCCTCTGGTGACCCACAGGAACCCGTGCTGTTCTCGGGCTCCCTCAGGATGAACCTTGACCCCTTTGAGCGTTACAGCGAGGAGGAGGTGTGGCGGGCTCTGGAACACTCCCACCTGCAGAAGTTCGTCAGCAACCAGCCGGCCAAACTGGATCTGGAGTGTACCGAGGGAGGAGAGAACCTCAGGTAAACCACTGCCGGGTCAAAGGTCACACCTGGGAATCAGTAGAGTTATTATTTCAGTTCCAGTCAGAACAGTAAAGGTTGTTTCACACAGATAATAATGTGAGTACGTATATATACGCGCATGTGTGTGTATACATGCATGCGTGTGTGTGTTTACATACGTGTGTGTGTGTGTCCAGTGTGGGCCAGAGGCAGCTGGTGTGTCTAGCTCGTGCTCTGCTAAGGAAGACCAGGATCCTGGTTCTGGATGAAGCCACAGCTGCCATCGACCTGGAGACAGACGACCTCATCCAGTCCACCATTAGGACCCAGTTTGAGGACTGCACAGTCTTTACCATCGCTCACAGACTCAACACTATCATGGACTACACTAGGTAACTAACACACACACACACACAGACTCAACACTATCATGCACTACACTAGGTATCTAACACACCACACAGACTCAACACTATCATGGACTACACTAGGTACCTAACACACACTCAGACTCAACACTATCATGGACTACACTAGGTACCTAACACACACACACACACACACAGACTCAACACTATCATGCACTACACTAGGTAGCTAACACACCACACAGACTCAACACTATCATGGACTACACCAGGTATCTAACACACAGAGACTCAACACTTGCGAACTACACCAGCTACGTCACACACACACACACACACACACACAAACACAAACACACAGCCACTTCAGGATGTCACTGATCATCCATTACACTCTTTTTACCCTTTGCTCCCTCCCTTTGTTCTCTCCTGAACCTTCTCCTCCTCTCTCCTCCTTCGCTTCTCTACCTCCTGCTTTACGTCTCCCCTCCCCTTCTCATCGCTCTTCCTCCTCCTCCTCCTCTATTCCCTTCCCTCTCTGCAGAGTGCTGGTGTTGGACAAGGGACAGATTGCCGAGTTTGACACGCCTTCCAACCTCTTATCACAGCGGGGCATCTTCTACGGCATGGCCAAGGATGCAGGCTTGGCCCAGTAACTCCGCCCCCTCCCTCCTCCCAGCACATCGGCTTGGGACCAATCCCGGTTCTTCTCAGGCCACTGCACATTGGAATTCCAGCTCTGGAATTGGAATGGTGCCATTTTTTTATGTTCAGTAGGATTTCGTATCGTTTTATTTCTGCGATTGTTTGTCATGTCACTTTGAGTTTAGTCAGAGGAAACGGGATTGGGCCGATCGCTCGTGTCAGTTTCATAGTGCCTTGTGAAGGAAGAGGAAGCCAGTGAATGTATCGATGCAGCTGTTCATCGCAAAACCAGGATAAAGATGAGTTATTCGTTGTTATTTTTTTTTGTAGGTTATCATTTTCTACAAACGGTGCCACTGTAATTTCTGAACACACACGACGAACCCAGCTATTTTTATACTGTATCTTGTTAAGAGACATGTCTTATGTAGTGAAGTTTGCTCAGTTGGTTGTGTAATTCTTTTGTGAACCAAATCTGTAAAAACTTGAATTCTGTATGACAGAAATATATAAAAGAAGGTCAAACCTTTATAAAAAAAATATACATATATAACAAAAAGCTTAATTTCAGGTTTTTATTTAAATGTTAATAAAAATGGACCCAATTGTAATGCGAGACAATGCACTGTAAATTGCATGAATGAAGAACTTGAATGAGAAGTTTGCGTAGGAATCCTCCCACCCCACTAGAGGGGGCAGTAGTCACACAGATACACCTCTTGGTTGGAAAGGCCAGACGTACAGACCTATGGACCTGACGACTTGCAGACTGAATGACTGGCAGACAGACGGACATGCAGTCACACTACAAACAGCCAGACAGACAAAAATTTTGGCAGCTGAATGTGTACTGTAAAGTTACACCTGTTTCTGAGGACAGGCGGGAAGGCAATGACGCTGGACTGCATTAAGGTCGCAACACAAACGGATCAAGCTGCCTTCACGCTAATAACAATCCCTCACAATGCAGCCATTGCTAGTAGATATTCTCTCTGGTTGGTATTCAAAACAGCAAGAACAGTCAGTGACTTACATTACATTTACATTTATTCAATTAGCAGACGCTTTTATCCAAAGCAACTTACAGTAAGTACAGGGACATGTTCCCTGAGACAAGTAGGGTGAAGTGCCTTGCCCAAGGACACAACGTTATATAGCCACAGCCGGGGCTCGATCTCACAACCTTTCGATCAACGCCTTAACCCGTTGAGCCATCTGACTTGAAAAGAAAAAAAGACATGAATCTCATTCATCTCAAATATTTAGTCACCTCAAATGTAATGAAGACACACACACACACACACAGACACCATCACTCATGCAAACTCACCAATAAACAGACAGGCGTACAAACACACACACACTCATTCATGCAAACGCAAGTACACACGTACGCTAACACAAACACACACCTTCATCCTTGGGAGGGCCGTTTATCATCAGACACCGCACAACAAGAAGACTTCGGGCCAGCTTGATGTACTGCCAAGTCTCAGTGTCATCCTATGGCAGGTAACTCTTGTACTGTTCTCCTCCAGGAATACATTTCCCTGAGGTGATACTCTTCAACCTACTGCCATCTGAAACGCTGTCTGTTGACACTGCCAGCCTCACACAGCCTCACCTTTCAGTGCGGGCCCCGCGGGGCCCAGGAAACGGATAAGAAGAAATAAAGATTATCCCTTATTAGTCCCACAGTGGGGAAATGACAGGCACTCGCATGTTCATCGCATTGGCAGGGATTCAACCCCAGTTCCCGCACTTGGTAGGCAAGAATCCTACCGCAGAACCAACAGTGCTGCTTGCGAGGATCGAATGATTGAAAACAACTCCTCACCAAATGGTTATGAAGCAAGAATCGCAATAAAGTCATCTTGTTTTCAGAAGACTCCCTGTCTGCTCTCAGTCTTGCCCCAAAGGATGTGAAATTGATTAGTTAAAGGTCGTCTCCTAAGGATGGAAGAAGCTGACAGTTTGGTGATGGGAAGATGTTTGATGACGGCTATCCCAAGATCCCCTTGGGTGAATGCTGTTTAGGTGCTGATTTCTATAGTAATTACAGTTACAGACTGGGATCTCAAGATGTTCTGGGATGTTCTGGGATCTCAAGATGTTCTTTGATGTTCTGATTTAGGTTCTGAGCGAGTATTTACTAAACCGCTGGACTGGGTCCATGGGGAAACGTTACAGCCATCTGAATATTTTTTCCAAATGTCTGTTGAATATCCAACTCCCAGCCAACTTTACCACGGTTGAAAGATCACTTATAAAGCTATAAAATCCTGAAACAAGAATTTTGTTGTTGCTTTTTTCTCCGCCATCTCTCCTCAAAGGAACTCCTGGATCCTTAAATACCCTTTGGCTAAGGCCGTACCGTCAAGGCATACTTGATTTTGAGTAGACTACTCGTTCCATTTATAGATTTTTGTGTTTACCAAGAAAAGTGCTCCATAATACCTGTTTACGGCCTGCAGCGCCATCCATCCACACAGGTTCTGACAAGAGTTTATTAATTTGTGCTCCAGTTGAAGCATTTCATCTGTCACTGTCAGACGGCAGGAGAGGTTGATGACAATGAGGTTGCCTCAGGTGAACATCTGCCCTCGCATGTGTAGGGCCTATGTTCCAGAATGTTCCGCGGCTTTCCATTTCTTGGTTATTGTGGTTTTATGTAATTTTTTTTACATTAAAGGTTTTCATCAATCTCTCCAGATTCCCCGCTGCAAAACACATCCCTGGTCCAGACAGATCTGGCACGAAGCCCCCCACTCATGTTCCTTCATGCTAAGGCTGCACTTATATAATCAGACTGGATGCCCACGATGAAGGATTGGGTGTGTGGTGCCAATATGCTAAACGCATGATTGGAATGGAAACATATCTGAATGAATGTGTGTCCCATTCAACAGGGATGTGTTTTACTCATGTTGTGTAGCGTCGCATTGCGCTGTACAATATCATAACCCTCCACAAACAGTGTGGGTTTGATTCTCCTTCTCCCCAGCTCACCTGACCATGCAGACGGGTCCAATTTAAACCTGAGGATAAACTGTCTGTGAGCTGGACCAATGGGAGGCTGTTTGAAACATACATTTACTGATAGGGGGTTCGTTTTTGGGACAGTAAATGTTATACTACTTTGTAAAGTACACAAATAAAAAAGGATAGTAGCCTACTATAGTAAAGTGCACTTTGTAAAGTAAATGTTTCTAGTTGGATGCATATCTGCATGAAACGTATTTGTGTGACTATATCGCTAATGTGAAGTGTACGTACATTGTACATAGTAATCCTGTGAATTTACAGTATTTCGTTTGTAGTGGGACTATTACAGTCAGTTCATGAACATAGTGGAAGCACACGTCCAAATGCATCAACCTGTGTCCTCATGAGAAACTTCAATCGGAGGATGTAGGAAACATAATTTCCTTTTTTTCCGCAGCACAACATGAAACCAACCCCATAAGGAACATTACTGATTACATAAGACAGAAAATGATTCTTATAGCCTTGAAAGGGCAATCCAAATATTCATAAAATGTGACACCTCTTCATGGAATACATTTATGTATCTTGCTTGCATCTCATGTTACAACTGTATGCATGTATGCATTGGGTTTAGTCATGGTATCTATCGTGCAGCAAACTCCCCCCCCCCAAATCAAATGTGATCATCTGGACAAACAGTATTTGTATTTCACAAAGGGCTACACTAACAGTATGTTCAATACCAACCTACATTGCCATCCCAGGTTATCATTTCACTCTTTTTATTTATTTTTTATTTACATATTCCAATTATTCACACACCTTAACCATTGAGCCATCTGACCCCCTAATGTATTATGTTATACACAACATAAACACACCTATCCATACTTCATAACTACTACAACAAACTCATTTGTCATTATTTTGCAACTGAAAACTCTGAAATATTGAATGGATTCCATTTGCCTGCATACATAGCCTACACTGGGAGTGAGGTGGCTAAGCATTTAAGGAATCTGGCCGGTAATCAGAAGGTTGTCCCTCTACTAGCCCGGCAAGGCACTTCACCTTACTTGCCTCGGGGGAGGGGGGATGACCCTGTACTAGCTGTAAATTCCTCTGGATAAGGATTAAGCAAATGCACAAACATTAAATCCTGATTGCAACATATGAACATATGCCTGCTGTTCCCTCTTATGGAGGCCTGGAAAGGGTTAAATGGGGATACCAGAAAATCCTTTTAACAGGCAGGTGCTCCCCAGCCCCAACCCCTGCTGTACCACTGATGTTTTTTTTCTTTCTTTCTTCTCAAAGTTATTTCAACATCCTTAGACACCATTCATAACTGTCACAGGCGAGCAACTTGGCCAGTTACATTGTTAGAGAGACCGCATGGCTGTTTAAGAACAGTGTGTCAGTATAAATAGTGCATCCACGTTGCATTGATGCCTTATGGAACCGGATCCTTCACGGTGCTGTCATTACTTCAATAAGTTTGGAGTTTAGTCATAAGTTATTTTGATTAATTTACCCTGCTGACGTTTTGATTTTGTTCGATTTTTTTATGACATTTTAAAATCGAAGAAAGGATATTTTGATAGTCATTTTAACACTTACACACACAAATATCATAATATTTTTCTCTCAACCGATTTCGTTTGAGTTTTTGGCGCGCTGGAGATGTGGTGGATGCTGTTTCCCCGGTGGATCTGGTTCTTACTCTGCCTGGGAGCATGTGTGGACCACCGGGTCAGGACCATGTCGGTGGACCGGGTATCCTACTCCCATGCGGGCATCTGCCCCAACGAGATGAACCCTAACTTGTGGGTGGACGCCATGAGTACCTGCATGCGGGAATGCGAATCAGACCAGGTTGGTTTGCGACCCCATGACGATTGATTTGATTAAAATGTTATAACAACGTTTTGAAATGTTGACATGGGGCTATAAGGTCCGTGCTTTATTTCACATTAAGTGTTTTCCAAACGGTTAAACTTTTTTCTTGACACAAAATTATCAACATCACGAAAGTTGCCTTATAGAAGTACAAAACATGTAGTCATTGATAATAATAATAAATAAAATGACACACAAATAATCAAACTATATATTATATATATATGCATATTATATACACATAGTATACAGTCAAATATTTCTGATAAAGACTAATACAATAAAATTGCATAATAAAGTTTTAACCATTTTATATAATTGCCTTAATCAGTGTGTTTTCTCCTCTACAGGAATGTGAGACGTTTGAAAAATGCTGCGCCAACGTGTGCGGCAACCAGAGTTGCGTGGCGGCTCGCTACGTGGACGGGAAGAAGGGTCCTGTGGGAATGCCCAAGGAGGCCACGTGCGCCAGCTTCATGTGCACGCAGCAGGGCTCCGAGTGCGACATCTGGGACGGCCAGCCCGTGTGCAAGTGCAGGGACCGCTGCGAGAGAGAGCCCCACTTCACCTGCGCCTCCGACGGCATGACCTACTACAACAAGTGCTACATGGATGCAGAGGCCTGTTCGAAGGGCATCTCTCTCTCCGTGGTCACCTGTCGCTTCCACCACACCTGGCCAAACACCAGCCCCCCGTCCCCCGTGGAGACCACCGTCCGACCGACCACGGCCCCCCTCCAGGAGACCACCCCGCCAGCCAAAGACGCCCAGGCGCCTGTCCTGACCAGCAGCCCCACGCACCAGTCGGTAACCGTCGGCGACACCGCCAGCTTCCTGTGCGATTTCAGCGGGCGCCCCCAGCCGGAGATCAGCTGGGAACGGCAGGAGGCCGAGGGGGTGGAGAGGATCGTCATGAGGCCCAACCACGTCCGCGGCAACGTGGTGGTCACCAACATCGGCCAGCTGGTCATCTACAACGCCCAGCCCCAGGACTCTGGCATCTACACCTGCACGGCCCAGAACCCCTCCGGCTCCGCCCAGGCCCACCACCCCCTCACCGTCCTCCCCCGGGAGACCCAGAGGAACCTCCAGACGGAGAACCAGACCCGCTGCCAGGCCGAGGAATGCCGGAGACCCCCTGACCTGGAGGAGGACTGCGCTGAGGAGAAGGTGAGCTGGTACTACGAGCCCAAGAGGAACACCTGCCTGTCGTTCGCCCACGGCAGCTGCGGCGGCTCCGGCAGGAAGAGCCTGGACAGCTACGAGGCGTGCATGCTGTGCTGCGGCCCCGAGCTGGCCGACCCCTGTGGCCTCCCCAGCCTCCAGGGGCCCTGCAAGGCCTACGAGCCGCGCTGGGCCTACAGCAGCACCCTGCGCCAGTGCCAGTCCTTCGTCTACGGCGGCTGCAGCGGCAACGACAACAACTTCGAGTCCAAGGAGGCCTGCGAGGAGATGTGCCCCTTTCCCAAGAACCACCACCACTGCAAGGCCTGCAAACCCCGGGGGAAGATGGTGACCAGCTTCTGCAAGAGCGACTTCGTCATCCTGGGACGCATGTCGGGCCTCACCGAGGACAAGGACTCGGGCCAGGCCCTGGTGATGGTGGAGGAGATCCTGAAAGATGAGAAGATGGGCCTGAGGTTCTTCGGTAAGGAGCCTCTGGAGGTCACCTTCCTGAACATGGACTGGAACTGCCCCTGCCCCAACATCACGGGTGTGGCCAGCGAGGGCCAGGTCATCGTCATGGGAGACGTGCGAGATGGGATGGCGGTGCTGCAGCCGGAGAGCTACGTGGGGGCGTCGAGCGCCCGCCGCGTACGGAAGCTCAGAGAGGTCATCTCCAAAAACACCTGTGACATTCTCAAGGAGTTCCCCAGTATTCAGTAAGCAGGACCGAGGTGGGCTCAGGGGGGGACATTCCCCTCATACAAGTGAGAACCACTCTCCACACACACACACACACAGAAACACACACAATTTTACCCATCTCCACAAACACACCCTTACGCACACAAACACACTCCTCTCCACACACACGCACACACGCCCAAACACTGACTGTCACGATAGAACTGTAACGCCATATTACATTGTTTAACGATGATGTTTCATTTTGAGACACTCCGATTCACGTTTGATAAACAGCTGGGCTACAGTTACCAGTGTGAAACCAAATCCAGTCAAACTCAAATCTGTATAACCTGTATAGCTTCTCCAAGACGTTCTGCATGTATAGTAACCACAGCCTATTTTTCATCCTTGTTCTTAATGTAACTTCCATGAATCTTTCTTGTTGTTCTATATACCCTCTTCCTAATATGCATTTAAACGTATAAGAAATCAGTCTTTGAAGTCCAGAAAACATGCAAGGAATTCCCAGTCCCCTCCTCAGCGGAGTGGTTCTGTTGCGGTGCCAGGGCTGCTTCTAAATTCATCTAACATGTTTGTGGACACCAGAGGAATCCATCACTGTTCTAAGGTTGTCAGGCTCCCCAGTTTCGCCCCCGGTGGTCCCCCCCCCCCCCCCCCCCCCTCGTTCTCTCTTAGCTGTAAGTTGTAATATATTCTTTTCCAAACAGTTTTTCAAACGCTAATGACCTTTTTTTTATGCTTGCCTTTCATTTAAAAAAGCTGTGTTGCTGGCCACGATTTTTGCTATTTATTTGATCAAAAGCCTTTTTGTTGCTCATCTGCCAACTTTCTTTTACACGTTTGAAATGTTTTTTTCTCGCTACCTAACTGCCTCGTATTTACTCTTTATGATGTTTTGCATTAAAGTGTGTTATGAATAAAGGATTTGGGATATCGCTTGTCTCTGTGGTGATACTGGAGGATCTTCCTCCTTTCCGCTTTTCTTTTCTCTCTCGCTCCCCCTCTCTCTCTCCTCACTCCTCTTCTTTCCCTCTCGTGTTCCTTCTCCTCCTCGCCTCTTTTGATCTCCTCTATACCTCTTTCTCCCTCCCCCCTGACCATTTCCTTCCCCCATGTCTTCCCCTCTCTACCCCTTTTCCAAACTCTCTCGTCTCTCCTCCTTAAGTCCCCCTCTCTCTCTCCCCCCCCCCCCATCTCCTCCCCTTTCCCCTCTCTTCCCCTCTCAGGGGCCCCAGAGCCAGGCTGGTCCACCCATGCGAGGGCCCCCCCATGCTCCCCCCCGTGGCATAGTAAAAACATCCCTCTGATCTGTGTTCCACCCCCCAGTTCAAGTTAAAAAACGAACCCCTAAGCTTGCGTGTTTGGGGGTACACTAAGCTACTCCTTCGTTCCAGGGACACACAAACCTCTGTTGGGGTTTTACTGTAACAACATCCATGGGGGTGGGGGGGGGGAAACCTGGCCAATGAGCTCAAACTATTCAAACCACCAATCAGGTTTCTATTTCTTGTGTTTTTCAATTACAGTATATATATATATATATATATATATATATATAAACACTTATAAAACCTACGATCTGGGTCAAGTTTGGGTGTGCAAGCAAGCGCCAAATTACTAATAAATTTAAAACAACACATGCTGAGCATATGTGAACCGTAGGTTTATGGTGTTTAATAAACCGTCAGAATGTATTCTGTTTACATGTACTCTCAGGTGATTTGTGCAAACAAAACATTCATTAGATTTGCCCTCGGTTGAACTCTGCTACACCAATCATTCTTCGCTCATTTTTTTGTGGGGGTTCATTGCGTTCATGCACACACAAGCACAAGTACAGTACTCACACAAGCACACACACACGCAATTTGTGGATGTGTGTTCTGGCCTCTGTGTGTGGGTGTGTGTGTGTGTGTGTGTGTGTGTGTGTGACTGTGTGCATGGGTGTTTATGTGTGCGCATGGGTGTTTTGATGTGTGTGGGTGTGTTTGTGTGTATGCATGGGTGTTTGTGTGTGTGTGTACGCATGGGTGTTTGTATGTGCGTGCATGTGCGTGCGTGTGGCCTACAGCAGTGTCCTGTGGGACAGGGGTGCCTGTGGAACAAATTAGTCCGATGGGTGGTCATGATTCATGAGCTGTGTCTGGTATTACCATATCACCTGAAATTACAGTCATGGCCAAAATTGTCCTGAAGTTTTTCCAGAAAATGAAGGGTTTCTCACAGACAAGTATCGCAATTACACATGTTCTGCTATAAGCATGTTTATTTTCTTTGTATGTACTGGACCAATGACCCCCCCCCCCCCCCCCCAAAAAAAAAGGAAGCAAACTAAATTGACATATTTCACACAAAACTCAGAAAATAGTCTGGACAAAACGGTTGGCACCCTTTCAAAATGGAAGATAAATAACTTAGTTTCAAGCATGCTATGCTGGGGCGAGTAATAGGTGCCGGCAAAGTGAAATTCACATCTGAATGCAGATAAAAAGGAGAAAAGTTGACCCGGTCTTTGCATTGTGTGTCTGTGTGTTACACTAAGCATGGAGAACAGAAAGAGGAGAACAGTCTGAAGTCTTGAGAACTTGAGATTGTGGGAAAATTACAACAATCTCAAGGTTTAAAGTCCATCTCCTGAGATCTAGATGTTTCTCTGTCCACAGTGAACAACACGATCAAGAAGTTTGCAACCCATGGCACTGTAGCTGATCTCCCTGGACATTTAAGGAAGAGAAAAATATCCAAAATATAGTGCGAACTACCCACTGACATTTGAGTGAAATGAAATGCTATGGAAGGAGACCAGGTGGAGAGATCTTACATTTTTTGTTATCTATCTATTTATCTACCTATCAATCTGACACTTGGGATTGTTCAGGGTAAAGTTTTATTGTAAAAGTACCATCTAAATACTATTGTGTATGTACCTTTTCCCATGTACTATTGAGTCTTCTCAACAAATATCAGATTATATAGTCAAATGTCAAAACATAAAACCATAGTCATTTCTATGGTTGACTGTCACGGTTAGAAAAACATCCCGAAAAATGTGAGCATTGTGGTTCACATAGATATTATATTGTGGGCCTCTTGGCCAAAATGACTAACACGATTAACGAGTTTTGAAACATAAATGAAACGTTTTGGGTGAGTAACTACAATGTTCTGAAGTTCAGAGAACAGCTGTATCCGCTTCTATGGCAACTGTATCGGTCGGCAGCAGATTTGCTGGTGCACAGCCTCCCCTGCTGTCCGTTCAGGACGTTTTCTGCTGAAGTCTGGGCAGATGTACGTCTTCCTCCTCTAGATGCAGGACGTCTGAGGTGGGTATTTCTCTCCAGACTTCATTTCTCAGCGTTTCATCATCCGTTGTCATCCTGGTGGGGTGGGGGGGTGGGGGGGAAGGGGGGATTTGAACCCGGGAATGTACTACCCAGCTTTGAGACCCCGCCACCTCAGAACTCGGGTCAACACGGGTGCAGGCTTACGGTCAGTCAGACCTTGTCGTTGGATGGCTAACCACAACGATGGCAGCGTGCAACCCTTCCACAGCCTGCAATGACGCAGACTCCCCACTAGAGGGCAGCCCAGCCTCGTCGTTAAAGAGCTCAACTCATGTTCCTCACTCCAACCCACACGCCACCCCTCGTCCCCACGCCAAATCCCCATCCTCTCTCCCTCCGTGCAGAACACTAGCTTCCACAAACCGCTCCGCTGTGGTTTTCAAGGCCATTTCGGGACAGGGCGGCCCACAGCCAATGGGGGGGTTGGTCGAGCCCCTGAGAGAGGGTTCTTCTTGTCCCCACCCCTCCCTCCGCCCCCCCCCCCCCCCGTGTCCTGCGTTTTTGGGGTCGGCGCTCGTGACCTTGCCCCCAGGGAGACGGTAAAGGTTCTCATGACTGAGTAGAGAGAGAACTGAGAACTGTGCCGGGTCGTTCCCATGGCGATGCCCTCGCTCTCCCAGATTCACGGGCTAGATTACGACGTTAACGACCTCTCGCGTTGCAAAGCCGTTAATGAGCCAAGGGTCACTTCTGCTCCACTGCCGTCTTTATGTAACAGCAGGGGTGAATCAGGCAAGTACACACACACACACAAATACTTCCATAAAACAACATACGCTACACGCATACACACAAACACATACACAGAGACATACTGCTCACACAGACACACATACCATCAATGTTGGTGAAACAACAATAAGAAGTTGATGCTGTTGAAATCCCATAATTTCAGAATCGATTTCTGCTTTCAGAAGGGGATGTTTTTCTTCCTTTAAACTGTTTGTTATGAACATTTCGTTAATCTTCGGACTGCTCGGCTTAGATGCATGCGTGGGGATATGGTCGTGCGTGAGGTATTTTTCTGAGTATGTGTGTGCGTGTGTATGCGTTCGTGTGTGTGTGCATACATATGTCAGAGTTCGCTGACTCCTTCACATCGTGTGTTTTAAGGAACAGCAGGTAGTCAGGGATGGAACAGCAGTCGTGTGGAATGAAGGGTTTCTCGGCCCTGGGATAACCAAGGTTGGTTCTATCTCTCTCTCTCTCTCTCTCCCTCCCTCTCTCTCTCTCTCCCCCTCCCTCTCTCTCTCTCTCTCTCCCTCTCTCTCTCTCTCCCTCTCTTTCTCTCTCTCAGAGATGTAGTAGAGTTTGGCTAGCCTGTGAGTGTCTGGTCTAATCACTCACACTGAAACTCCCTGAAAGCATGTCTCCTATCTTATGCAATCACACCATCACAGAGAGAGATGGGAGGATAGACATGAGAAGAGAGGAGAGAGGAAGAAAGAGGGAGAGGAGAGAGCGGGCTGGAGGGGTGGGGATGAGAGGGAAGAGGGATGAAATGGAAAGTAAATAGAGAATGGGGGGGGGGGGGGAAGGGGGGAGGAGAGCGCGTTCCAAATCTTCAAGGATTCAGTGTCATTATGCAATCTGCTGTGGAAGTTTAATCAGGATGTGGGCGTGGCATACACCATAAATGGAGAGCGGGGAAGTAAGAGTGAGAGAAGGAGGGAGAGAGAGAGAGAAAACGAGGAGAACAAATGATCAGAAACTGGAAGAGAGAGACTGGAGGATCGATACATCAAAACATTCATTCTGCATTCTGAGGTAAACCAACACAGAAATCAGGTGCAAACACATGTCAAAATGAATACAGTGCCTTATCATGAATACTAATAATCTGAACAACATTATTTCTCATACGATCCTAATTCCAATTTCCAGGAGCCTCGACAAAGCTTCAGATGATCGCACGATTCCGTTTTTTTAGACAATTGCTCGACTAATAGCTGAGGTGTTGAGGAAATGGTTTTCCTTAATCAGTGATTTGGATGGCAGTATATGACGGAGGGATGGGACTATAAAGCCGGTCTATATCCAAATGCAATTAGACTTCAGACTGACTGAATGGGCTTGTCAGGGCTCCCTGCCTGCACCGTGGATATCCTGGATGATCCCCATCGACTCTCCCTCTCTCTTTCTCTCTCTCCCTCTCTCTCTCTCTCTCTCTCTCTCTCTCTCTCTCTCTCTCTCTCTCTCTGTCTCCCTCCCTCTCTCTCTACAGCAGAGTACGGAGACTTTGCTGGTTTAACGCAGAGCAAAGCTTTTAAACCTCATTTCCCATGCTCATCCTCCTTGTTTCTCTTCTTCTCTCTCTGTGTCCCCTGCGTGCCCCTCTCCCTCTCTCTCTCCCTCCCTCTCTCTCTCCCTCTCTCTCTCCCTCCCTCTCTCTCCCGCTCTGACTCCACACAACTTTACATATCTCTCTCTCCCTCCCTCTCCCTCTCTGACTCCACACTACTTTACATCTCTCTCTCCCTCCCTCTCTCTCTCGCCTCTCCCTCTCTCCGTCCCTTTCTCTTTCCCCCATTCTCTCTCCCTCTCTTTCTCTCTGTCTCCCTTTCTCTCTCATTCCCTCTATCTCTCTCCTTCTCTTTCATCATAAGAGGAGAGACTGCCATCCTCAATGCCTAATTTGCAAGCTATCTAGGCTGGCGCACAGACAATGCAGGAAGACAGAGCACATTCACACACACACGTCTACACACACACACACACACACACACACACACAGTCAGTTACTAACACTCCAGTGTCTTTGTTTGGGGATGAGACTGTATGTGAGTTATAACAATGACAAACCCTGGTTTACTGCAAAACTCAGAAGTCTGAGGTCGAAGAAGGAGTTGGCGTTTAAGTCTGGCGACCGTTACAGATTTAAGGAGGCGAAGAAGCTGTTCAGCAGGGGCGTCAGAGACGCCAAACGACTCTACTCAAAGAGACTGCAAGAACAATTCTCCTCAAACGACTCTGCTTCTGTCTGGAGAGGGCTTAGGCAAATTACCAACCACAAGCCCAGAGCCCCACCCACCACCAACGACTCCCGCCTGGCCGAGGACCTGAACGAATTCTATTGTAGATTCGAGGGACAATCGGACAGCCCCATGCCCCAGCCCCACCCCCCACCCCCCTCCACCCCAACCAACACCCACCCCCCACCCCCCCACCTATCAACACCAACACAATGTTGACTCTCTCCATTCAAGAGAGGGAAGTTAACAAAGTGTTCAAGAGACAGAACCCTCGCAAAGCTGCCGGGCCGGATGCTGTCTCCCCTGCCACACTGAAGCACTGCGCTGACCAGCTGTCTCCTGTGTTCACCAACATCTTCAACACCTCCCTGGAGATGTGCCACGTGCCAGCCTGCTTCAAGTCCTCCACCATCATCCCTGTGCCCAAGAAGCCCAGACCAACAGGACTGAACGACTACAGACCCGTCGCCCTGACATCTGTGGTAATGAAGTCCTTCGAACGCCTGGTGCTGGCACACCTCAAAAACTTCACAGACCCCCCTCCTAGACCCCCTGCAGTTCGCCTACAGAGCCAACAGGTCTGTGGATGACGCAGTCAACATGGCCCTCCACTACACCCTCCAGCATCTGGACTCTCCAAACACCTACGCCAGGATCCTGTTTGTGGACTTCAGCTCTGCCTTCAACACCATAATCCCGGCTCTGCTTCAGGACAAGCTCTCCAGCTGAACGTGCCCGACCCCACCTGCAGGTGGATCACAGACTTCCTGTCCGACAGGAAGCAGCGCGTCAGGATGGGAACGCAAGTCTCTGACTCCCGGTCCATCAGCACCGGATCCCCTCAAGGCTGTGTCCTTTCCCCCCTGCTCTTCTCCCTGTACACAAACAGCTGCACCTCAAGTCATCCATCTGTCAAGCTCCTGAAGTTTGCGGACGATACCACCCTGATCGGGCTCATTTCTGATGGGGACGAGTCTGACTTCAGGTGGGAAGTGGACAACCTGGTGACTTGGTGCAGCCAGAACAACCTGGAGCTCAACGCTCTTAAGACAGTGGAGATGGTTGTGGACTTTAGGAAGGACCCAGCCCCACTCCCCCCCATCACACTGCGCGACTCCCAGGTCAACAGTGTGGAGTCCCTTCGCTTCCTGGGCACCACCCTCTCCCAGGACCTCAAGTGGGAGCTGAACATCAGCTCACTCACAAAGAAAGCCCAGCAGAGGATGTACTTCCTGCGGCAACTGAAGAAATTCAGCCTGCAAAGACAATGATGGTGCAATTCTACACTGCCATCATCGAGTCCATCCTCACCTCCTCCATCACTGTCTGGTACGCTGCTGCCACTGCCAAGGACAAGAGCAGACTGCAGCGTATCATACGTGCCGCTGAGAAGGTGATAGGCTGCAACCTGCCATCCCTTGAGGACCTGCACACGGCAAGGTCTCTAAAACGGGTGAGGAAGATTGCGGCCGACTCCTCCCACCCTGGACATTCAGTGCTTCAGCTGCTCCCTTCTGGCAGGAGGCTGCGGTCCATCAGGACTAAAACCTCTCGCCACAAGAATAGCTTCTACCCCTCTGCTATTGCCCTCTTCAACAGCGCCAAGGACTCAGTTTGAGACACCCCCCACACACACCCCCCCCCCCCCCCCCCTCCAGAATCCCATTGCACTCTGCCACTTTAGCACAAAACACTTTAAACTTAAAAAAAAAAAAACGTACAACTGTGATTTTTGCACCACTGTGTATATATCCCCCCCCCCCCCCCCCCCCCCCCCAACGTACCATATATATATACCCATTCCACTCTGTACCCATGTCACTTGCAATTCCATGTTACCTGTATCATTTGCACTACTCGCATCATTTGTATTATTTGTAACATTGTATTCCATGTTACCTGTATCATTTGCACTACTCGCATCATTTGTATTATTTGTAACATTTGTATTCCTTGTCTATATGTACCATATCTGCAGTGTATCTTTACATTGTATTCATTTTCATTTTATTAGTAGGCCCACATTTATGTTCTATGTTTTGCCTCATTCCTGCCAAAGTAAATTCTATGTTTGTTTATCTTGCATAGCGAATAAACCCCCATTCTGATTCTGATTCTGATTCTGATTTACCAGAACAGCCAGGATTCGTTCAGCTCTTCAGCTGTGTTGTGAAGAGATCTGCACCTCAAAGCTACACCCTACTGCTTCTGCAGAGAGCGAGAGAGAACGAGAGAGACAGAGAGGAGACAGAGCGAGAGAGACACAGAGAGAGAGAGAGAGAGACAGAGAGAGAGAGAGAGAGACAGAGAGAGAGAGACAGAGAGAGAGAGACAGAGAGAGAGAGAGACAGAGAGAGAGAGACAGAGAGAGAGACAGAGAGAGAGACAGAGAGAGAGAGAGAGACAGAGAGAGAGACAGAGAGAGGAGAGAGAGACAGAGAGAGAGAGACAGAGAGAGAGAGAGAGACAGACAGAGAGAGAGACAGAGAGAGAGAGACAGAGAGAGAGAGAGAGAGAGAGAGAGAGAGACAGACAGACAGAGAGAGACACACAGAGAGAGAGAGACAGAGAGAGAGAGAGAGACAGACAGAGAGAGAGAGACAGAGAGAGAGAGACAGAGAGAGAGAGAGACAGAGATCAGGCGTGAGGATTAAACAAGAAGTTGAAGAGTGGAAGACGGGAGATGAGATGACCAGCCATGAGAAGGGGAGAGGCAAAATGAGAGAGAGAGATAGAGAGAGACAAGGAGAGAGAGAGAGGCAGAGATGGGCTCTCTTACGGTGAGGGGTTGGAGGGATTGGGTTGGAGGGAGTGCGTATGGTAAGTGGAGGGAGGAGAAGGAAGAGAGGAGGGGTTAAGAGGGAGGGAGGAGGGGGCGGGAGGAGGAGGGGGGGGTGAGTAGAGGTGTCCCTGGGGCACGTAACTGCAAGCAGACTCCAGCAGTTGAACACAGGCCAGGAAAAATGTGCCTGGGTACACCATGTTCAGTCTCCCTCTCTCACACACACACACACACACACACACACACACAGACACACATGCTGTGTTTCTTGCACTAATAAGTAAGTCTGAGATCCATAAATTGAGTCAGAGCCAGAAAATGGACACAGATTTAGGCTGAACCGCACAGTCCAGGCATACAGGATACAGTTTGACATCAGAAGGTGGATCTGGGGTGAACTGGGGTGAGCTGGGGTGAGCTGGGGTGAGCTTCTTCAGGACTTTACTGTCTCTGTTCAGTTTGGTAAGTGGACTGTTTGGAAAAAAAAGGGATTCGGAAAAATTAGCTAGCAATAGAACAAAACTGTAACTGTTGACGCACACACGCACACATAGACACACACGCACATACAGACACACGCACCATAAACACACACGCATATACAGACACACACACACAGCCACACACACAGGCACACACACACACAAGTGCACACACAGACACACAAAGAGAGGCACATACACACAGATACACATGCACAAGAACATGCATGCACACACACACACATGCACACAGGCACACGCAGACACACACGCAGACACGCACACACTCAGAGTACAGCTGATCTTGATGACTCACTCTCCCCTCTGCTATATTTGGCCTCATCTCTAGGCCTTTAGTAACACATTAACATGGAGGGCAGAGGAACAGGGGGGAACTGGGATGGAGGGAAGACAAGGAGAGACAAAGACACCAGGAGGGCAGAGAGGACGATAGGACGAGATAAGAGGAGAAACAGAGAGAAAGAGACAGAGAGAGAGAAAGAGAGAGACGTGGAGAAAGAGAGAGAGAGACAGAAAGAGAGGGAGACATGGAGAAAAAGAGAGACAGAAAGAGAGGGAGACATGGAGAAAGGGAGAGACAGAGATTAAGACAGAGAGACAGTGAGACACGGAGAGAGTGAGACAGAGAGAGAGAGTGAGAGAGGGAGATGCAGATAGACAGTGAAACAGAGAGAGAGAGAGACACAGAAAGTGAAATAGGCTTAGGCCCTCTCAATCCCTTGAACTTGTGACCTTCATCCCTGGCCAAGCCTCTTATTCCACCAATAGAAAGGCACAATCACCTCTCCCCCCACCCCCCACCCCACCCCGGCCCGCCCCTCCCTCTTCCTGGAAGACCGGCTGGACAGGTGGATGACGATCAGGTAGCAGACAGTGATGCCCAGGACTGTACTCCATGTCATGTAAGCTAATGGATGACACCAGAGAGTATGTCTGGACTAATGTTCTGCACCGCACTGCACACACAGGCCCAGAACAGACACACGCCACGCACACACACACCCTCCCGCGCACAGCCACATGCTCCCACCTACTCTACACTGACTCACACTCATACTGAGTATACGTGTGTGTGTGTGAGTTGTGTGTAAGTGTGTGTGTTTGTACGCATGCGCATGGGCCGTTTGGCCTGGACACTCCGGACATCTCCCTCCCTTTCCTCTCTCTCTCTCGTTCTCTCCCTCTCTCACTCTCTCTCTCCCTTTCTCCCCTTTCTCCCTTTCTCTCTCTCTCCCTTTCTCCCTTTCTCTCTTTCTCTCTTTCTCTCTCCTCACTCTCTCTCTCTATCCCTCTCTCTCCCTCTCTCTCCCTCTCTCTCCCTTTCTCTCTCTTTCTCTCTCCCTCGCTCGCTCTCTCTCTCCCTCTCTCTCTCCCTCTCCCTATGATTCTCTTTAGGAACAATAGGATAATTATGGCAGATGCTAACAAGCTAAGTCAAGCATGAAGAGGACACACACACACACACACAGATCCATTGTCAGGGAAGGTTCAGCCTGGTATGACCTCGTCCCATATTCTCCATATAAGGTCTGCTTCCTGCCGGTAGTGGTAGTATTGCATAATGGATGTGATGTCAGCTCGCTTCTCTCCACGGTAACAAGTGACGTTGACAAGCAGGAGACAGAGAAAATTGGATGGAGGATGGGATGTGTGAGAAGCAGAGAGAGAGGACGGGATAAGGGAGGGAGGCAGACGGAAAGAACAGATAAAGACACAGGGATTATTAACCTTGAGAGACAGTGACTTTCATGTTGTGGTGTGATGGCGGGGTCTTTTGTCTACATAATTAGATATCGCGCTGAGCCGTTAGCCATCGCTCACGAGCTCGCGAAAGACCCGCGCGCGCACGCACGTTCGCCCAAGCGCGCGGGCACACGCAAGCACACACGCACACCTAAAACGTCCGCCTGTTCTTGAGTTCCTCTGTCTCAGTCCTAAATCTCTCTATCTCTCTCTCTCTTGTTTTTCTCTCTCTCCCTCTCTTTCTCTCTCTCTTTCCCTCCCTCACTCCCCCTCCCTCCCTACCCCTCTCGCCCCCTCCCTCTCGTCCTCCCTCCCTCTCTTCCTCCCTCTTTCCCTCCCTCTTTCCCTCTTTCCCTCCCTCCCCCTCGTCCTCCCTCCCTCCCTCTGTTTTCTTCTTGCTCAGAGTGAGCAGCTGGGCAAAGGCAAACCCATATTAACTTGGCCACCTCCAACCTTCACAGGATTATTTGGCTTCACTATCCCACTGGCTGTCCCACTGTCCCGTTACACAAACACACGCGCACACGCACACAAGCATGCACACACACACACACTTCAGGGAGGAGGAGGAGGAAGAGAATGGACTGTGGAGGCAGTCATCGCCAGTGAAAACAGCAGCGTAATTATCAGACTGCAGGATCGATCGGCTTGAGTGCTTTTCTGCTTGTTTAAAAAAAGGGAGGACTGCGGACTCTGTGTGTGTGTGTGTGTGCTGGTTAAGTTAAACGAGGCTTGGGACTGTGGACCTCTCAGGTTGTGAAAGCATGGTTTATGGGAGGCCACATCTCCAGAATGAAGAGTTTTGCTCTATGGCACAGGCATGTCGTTGTAATCTTTTCCCCCACAGATATCTCAGCAAGTTCCTGTGCAGTCAGGAAGCTCACTGGTTCTAAAAGCAAGCTCCTCCAGTTCGGTTCTGGAAAGGAGAACCTGCCGTGCTCCTGCGTTGCTCTGATCTACCCTCTTACCCCTCTGCTATCAGCATGTCGTAAAGCGCTGCTGCTTCTCTGTGTTGAGTAAGAGGTTGTGTGGCACAATGCACATGTGTGTGTGTGTGTGTGTGGGAGTATGCACGTGTGTGTGAGTGTGTAAGCATTCAATGCATTTTATCTCACAATCTAAAATATAATTTCATAATATAACATATCACAAATATATACTGTATCCCAGCATTTATT